>JAOVYW010000093.1:1040772-1052064 GCA_025775045.1 Hiodon tergisus | reverse complement strand
CAAAAACCTCAGAATATCCCAATAATTATTACTCAAAGTAAGCAACATGTGGCTCTGCCAGACTTACTTCAAATGTGTGCGCACACACACACACACACACACACACACACACACACACACACACACACAACCTTTCTTCTTTCCTAGCTAGACTTGCTAGCGATTGATTGATTGCTACTGGGCAAGTAATTAGGACATAGGGAAATCGATTCCTCCTCGCGTTTTAAAACGCAGCTAAAGGAGCAACGTATGTTAAGCCTTTCATTATTAAGGAAAATGTCACTGGACCAGTATACAAGGGGCCTAACCAGGCCCTTTTTCCATCGCTCCGTAATTTCTATTATTTTTAATAAAACATTTTTTTGGCTATATGCTGCCATTATTTCACGTAAACCAAGTGGTTTAAATAGAAACATGGTTTTGCATTGAATTGACAGGATTGTTTATGATAGTCGGTTATAAAATAAATACTTCAGCATTTTTATTTAGTATTAAAGTTTTCTGTATTTAAACATACTCTGCAGATAATTTGCGACGGAATCTTCGGTGAAATGTTTGGTGCATTTGACTCTCGCCTGGGAGATTGAATGGCCTGCCGACTATCGACCATTTAGCCATTAATTATTAATACGATCTACAGAACCGTAAGGTGGTTAGCAGCCAGAAATACACGCAACAGGCATGTCCCATTACGTGTATAAACCCTGAGCGGAGGGAGATGGCAGTTTATACACAAAGCTCATTATAGCAACTTTATATCAGATAACCGAACTTGAAAATTAAATCTAAAAATGAGTTACGTTGAAATTGAAATACAGCAAACATAAATCAGTTTTGTTGTAAAAGACGTCTCCATGTCAGCGCTTAAAGCACCAGGTTGGGCCAGAGTAGGGGTTGTCGTTAAATTCGGAACAGATGGATTTGCTTGTTTAAACCAATTTGGCACGATTGCAGGTTAGCGGACTGTTGTTGAAACACCAGTATAACATTTGCTCACTGAGAATGTTATTGCCGCAAACAGTTTTTTTATTTTGACTTTTTTTAAGCACAGCATTGCGGATTTGCTTACGCCTAGTTACGGGCTCGATCGGATTCTGAAGTAGCGATCCAGAGAAAAAGAAATTAAATCTCATTTAGATTTGGATTATTTCAAGGGAAACCCACAATCCTGCAGCACTTTCCCATAAATCTTCCCACTCCGCCCCACGTTTGTAGAACTGCCGGAGCGCATTTCTCTCCCCTCCGCTGCGCTAACCTTCGAACATATACGGCCGCTTCGCCCTATCCCTCATGTCCATAATTACCAGATATCCTGTCTTCCAGTCTTCCTTCCTAACATTAATCATTTTTAAAATACAAGACTAGTTGCCGTTTTCTTTCGGTATAGTTATTAAAGAATACCACTGACAAGAAAAGGACCTGAGCGTGCGCAAGGTATTAACGGCCAGACTAATCTGTCTAAAGATACTGGTTTTGCATCCCAGACCAAATCATTTCTGCTAACTGTAATCAAGCCAGGTATATTGAGCCTAATATGCAAACAGAACACGTGCTCATTTTCAAATAAACATTTTAAAATGTCACCGGCCACAAAGATTCATTGTTCTAAGGTTTACCTATATTACAGCTCCAACAACTCATACATGTCTAGTACGATTTTTTTACTAATTATTAACATAGCATGTCGTGCAGCCCCAGAAAAACCGTTTCTTTTTCATGCACTAATCAGACATCACATTTTCTGGGTCAAATTTGAAGACGGACATAATATCGTAATCATTACATTTTAACATCATAACGTTCTACTATCATACCGAAAAATGTACAAAAATTGTAACGATAAAGTTTAATAAAACAGCCTAAGCCACAATTCATGTTACTTACCACAACAAAACCACTGTGATGGAAGCAACCCGCGTTCTTCAGGTCAAACATCTCCCCACCCCGGACAACAACACGCTGTCGACGTGAACGTCCAGCACCTTTATGGCTAACGGGAGAGCTGGAATGGCATCCGACAGCCTATCCGGCCCCATTCGAAATGGCCTAATGCCCACAACTGACATGACAGTGCGGCTGCTTTCCATTAGGCCACAATGACACAGCCCTGAGGAACCAAACCCCCCCCCCCCTCGGGCGCGGGTCCCGGGTAATGTGCAAGATGACCTCTCCTCTCTCTGCCTCGGCCATCGGGGGACCGCCTGAGGGCAGGATACACATTCCCTTTCGGAGGGGCGCAGAACTGCCACGTGATTTTGCGACAGCTCAATCTGACATTTGCCCTCCGAGAGTCGAAATTGTTCTAGAAAATCCAATTGAAAGAATGCTTCAATGTTTTTATGACTGTAAAAGATCACGCGAGACTGCATGACACATTCTGCTCTGATTCATCAGACTGGCAGTAGCCTTAAACAAAAGCCGCAGGGTACTCGCACAAAAGTACAAGACTTAAAATGAATTCATCCAGACAACAAAAGGCATACATTAGATAGAGAATCAAGCGCTTTTGGAACAGAGGCTATTTTTAATGCTTAGACGTTTATAACAGAATGTTTTCCATTAAATAATGTAGACAACTGAAAAATTAAAAGCAATAGATACATACTGATGTTGAAAAGATTAGTTTTTTCTTGAAGGCATCTGCCAAATTTATAAACCAAATTGTAAATGATTAAATCCATTTCCATGTAATTAAGAATCTAGAATTAAGTCTGAGAAAAATAATTAAGAGTCTTGGAAAAACGATCCGACTAGGTTGCCTTCAAATAAAGGGAAGCCAAACGGGCTGGACCGGTCCGATTACCCACTCTGCGCAAACGTAAAGCCGCAGAGCGCATTGGAAATCGCTCGGGTATCGCGTTTCGACCCATCCGCAGTCAAAGGGGCTCCAGCGTCAGGACCTTCAGCACACCGTCCCGCCATTGTTTGGGAGTCCAAAGTGGGAAGGGGGGGGGGTCACATCCTGCTTTTGTGCATGCCAACTAGAGGTGAAACGTCCTTGAAACACACAAAAAATAATTCTAATGACATGATATTGGTTGGAGAAAAAACAAAGGGGCATGCTAAACGGCGGTGTTTTATGAACGTATATCGAAGCAGGAATTTTTATCGATGTGAATATTGACTGTACAGTCGACTAAAATGATCTGAAAGGGTTCATGAGGGTTGATCAATCCTTACCCAATTCCTTGCTAAAACTATGGCTAAAGATCCAACATTAGGCTATTGATTTGATATATTTCATGCTTTTCCTGACTTCTGAAGACAAACAACTGTTAAACATGGGCCTTGGAGAGTTACAAAATACTTCTAATTTTGATTAGAATCTCAAAAAGCACAAAAATTTCAAAGAGGAGAATCACACATTCTGACTGATACCATCAAGTAAGGGCCGAGCATACCCAGTCAATGCACAGGGCAGGATTACAGCCGCAGATGTTGTCCGGGTTTCCCCAAACGTGTTGTGTTCAGAAAATCAGAGGAAAGGGAGAAGGGATTGAACCATTGATTTGGCACAATAGCAGGAAAGGGCCTTCTCTAAAATAAGGCACAGGAACTGTGCGCTGTTATGAATTACATTCTATTGTGCTGAACCAGATCAGACATTTTCAACATGGGTTTGGCTTGCTGGTGTAATCATTTAAATGTGCAGAACATCAAAAAACTCAAAAAAAAACAGAAGAGTAGAAACAATGACCAGGTATGGGGCAGGGTTTGAATAACACACATTCAGAACTTAGTGATTTTAGTCAAAAGTGAAAATGATACATTTCATCATAATGTTAAACCTGGCATAACCAGTAGAAGGCAGCCAAACACCACACAAATACATTAGTTAGTGAAACAAAACAAAAAATCTAAACAACGTTAAGATGATTCAGGACAAGAACCAGGTGCATTTTACACCCCCCATCCGAGTTTAATTCATGTCTTGCATGCGAACACATGGGGAAGCCGGTCATTGTTTTCTGGGGTTTGCCCGTAACAGGCACTGGGGCTCCCATCTGGGCGTGGGCGAGCCGTTCCTGACAGGACCCGGGCCGGCGCGTTCCATTAGAGAGACGAGTGGATGGCGAGCGTTACGTAACCGCTGACTGACAGACAAATTACATCCCTTGGAGCAGCACTTTTCTCCCTACTGGGAGGGCCCACGCTCCAGTCCACGGGGCACGTGTAGTGAGGGGGTGGTTTGGAAGATCTTAAATCACCAGACCTCAATCCCCAGTGGTTCTCAAAGTGGGTTTACTCATATATATATATTTTTTGTTAATTGTAAATGGAAGTCAAATGTCATACTACATTCATTCAAATGTCCTGTATGAAGGCTTCATCTTTTAAAACTATTACCCACTTTTTTTTGGGGGGGGGGGGGTTGGGCTTGGTGGTCGTTGGAAGGATTGAGTGGCTAAGTGGTCAGCAGAAAAGCTTGGCGAACCACTGCCAAAGAGCACCTCCAGGAGTGTCTGCAGGGGCGTCCGAAACAGCGTTTTTCACCTCCATCAGTGGCATTTCACGTCCAGAGACTGTGCCACGTCAAACCCAGGGCACAGGCCAACACTAACCACTGCCAAAGAGCACCTCCAGGAGTGTCTGCAGGGGCGTCCGAAACAGCATTTCACATCCAGAGACTGTGCCATGTCAAACCCAAGCCACCCTGACTTCAGGCCAAGGGCCAACGCTAACCACCGTCATTCTGTCACCCCATTGTACATATAAAACGGAATGTTTCAAAAATAAATCATTTAAGATGATACTTTCTTGCACAAGAGTGTCTCCAGTAAACCCTTCTCAAACAACCCTGACGGGAAGCAGCCGTCTTTGCTGGGGATTATTTTCATTTCTTTTTTGGACACGGGTTTAGTGTTACAGCAACACTACCTGTACCTTTACCTGCCAATTCAGTCAGAACCACGTTAGAAATCATCTGTCCAGCGAACAGCGGACCACCCTCATCTGCCCCAGTACCCCGCTAGAAATTGGGGGTGGGGTCCAGCGCTAACGGCTCGAAAAAAGGATCCACCAAGAAAAACCTTGGGCTCTACTGGTCCTCATTCAAAAGCCTGCCTTTTCTTGGGACAAAGCAAAGCCACTTTTTCTGGGGGCTTGAGGCGGGGGTGGTAGGGGCACAGTGAGAGAGCAACTGGCTGACAAAGCTCATTTTTCTTTCACTAAATACAGGGTTGGAAGAGAGAAAGGGGGGTGGGCACTGCGACAGTAAATGTTACCTTGCAGATAGGCATGCTAAATAGCATGCAGGGCACAGCTATTGTGAAGGCAGAATCATGCGGAAGCTTATAATTAACGCTGGACGCCACTTACCGTGATACGTGTATTTTTAAGAAGGCCACCAGACAACGTGTAATATGTACGCGATTATACGCGACGAGCTGAGCGGTTAGCGGGAGGATGTGGTTCCACCCCGGAGCAAAGCCAGAGGGCTGTTAGCCGTTAGTTCACTTTCCCATAAGCACGCGGTCCGGAGTGGCAAAAAAAAAAAAAAACATTAAGCGGCTTAAAAATATTAGTAAAACGTATCCTTTCATAATACTTCACACAAATTTGGAGAATAAGACATGTCTGTTAGTGAGCACATTAGTTATTGAGTACACAATTAATTTATACCAAATATTTGTTTAAATGAACCTTTTCAGCTTATTGTAAATGGTAGATCAACGGTACAGCTGAGAAAAAAAGTTGTTTTTTTTGCAATCATTTTAATAATTCATCACTCTGATTTAGTGGCATTCAATTCAATGATGACAAACAAGATATCCTACCACACAGCATTACGAAGGCCCCTTGGTAGGGATTGCCAATCCCAGCTGAAATCCCGCATCTCTTCAAATTCCTACCCCAGAAATGACTACATTAATCTTCTGAAATGTCACGTCTGGGCACTCTTCCTCTCCTCAAGCGCTCAGATCCCCCAGGCAACGGAAAACAAAAGCGGCGGATTGGGCCACCGTTCCCCGGGACACGTCCAGGTTTTTAGAATCACCTACCACTTTCTGCACCGTCATTTCTTCTGGACCGCGTTTCCCCTCAAGACGGCGTTCTCAGCAAAACTATAGTGTATTCCCAAGTTGCAGTTACCAGACCGTAGTAAGACTATATTAAAAGTATCCCATTCAATGCTACCCAGATGAGCTAAAGATTATGCTTCTCCAATGAGAAGTGGGCTTCAACCGCTGACCCCCCAGCCGCACAGCATTTTCAAAGCACGCAAAGAAGCTAAAAGCAGTTGCCATTAAGGAGCCCCTTGGTCCTGTGTGCCAGCATGCAGACAGATTTATCTCTATCCCAGATTACTGCAGCGGGTTTCGTACCGCTTCAACTCTTATCCCAGTTACATCAGGGCCTCGCTTCCTGCAGTCTGCTGGAAGCGGCGGGATAATTGCAAGGTCAGCGGGGGGTTCACAGCCGTAGCGCTTCACCGCGCAGGACAGAACTTCTGCAGGCCGTGCCGTAACGGGCCTTCGCTCTGCCCACGCTCTCGCACAGCCTGGCCAGATCCGGGAGCCATCCACCAAGAGCCCGGTAGGAAGAGCTTTCCGATCCACACAAGCACAAAGTCTCTCAGCAGTGGGAGCGTGCATTACAGATGGCTGCTCATAAACAATGCCGGCTGAGAATCGCCTCTCCAGCTGTCATTTAAAGCGCCGTCCGAGACCATTCAACAGTCGCCCGTTTCAAGGAACGGGAAATTGGTAGTCCACAAAATTCTCTGGCTGTCGCCGCTAATATGCATTGAAATAAATATTTATAGGAACAAAACCTTTTCAGTGCTAAGAAAATTCCAATATTCACATTTAAGTCCAATCCTTCAAAGCCGTGAAACGTAGCTACCAACAGATAGACAAGAAAAAGCTGTGGCTTGGCGAGGCCCCTCGGTCTGAGGCTAATCCTCAGCCTTCACTCCTCGCATTTACCCTGGTCCATCACGCCTCCCTTTCAAAACGCGGCGGCCGCAGAAAGAGAGTCGAAACGGCCAGCGGAACTGCATGTAGTGGCCCGCGTCGCTTTTGCCATCTGAAATATGCCAATCCCTAAATGTTTACTCTTACAGTTACTGGAAAAATGTGTCAGCTTCGCAAGAGATTACCCAATGATGTCAGGAACTCGCAGTATGTAGGTCAGCGGCTCCCAACTTAAGCTAATAGGGGTGGGGGGCCTCAAGTAGCACATTGGTTCTACCTCCTGACTTGCATGATTCACAGAACAGACGGAATGGCGGAATGGAGGTTTTAAAACAATTTGGAAATCTGTGAAACCAACGTACACAAGCGCGCAAGTGTGCGTAATTTCATCAGGGTAATGGCAGTGAAAGAAAGTGGAGAAATCAGTCCCGGAACTTCCTCTCCGCAAGCAGGTAACAACGTCATCACGCAGCCAAAGAGAGATTATCGAGTTTTCAACACAACCATGTCAATATAGCATTGACAATAAAGCATTATTGAACTTGACAGTGTGTTCTCTGGTGCCAAAATTCAGACTCCACCTTGTGGTAGGCGATGGAAACATTTTTAATCCCATTAATTAACTTAAACAAAATCTTAATGACATTCCATCAATTATATATTATGAGCACACATTTATTTAGTTCTTTCAGCAAAATAAAACCGATGATTGAAAGAAAAAAGTATTGAAGCATAAGATGCAAAAAGGACAAAAATCTCCAAAACATGACATCAGTGGAGAGAAATTAACTGGACAATCGGAGTGAAACAGTGGCCGTAAGATTCAGCCAACGGCTTTAGGTATTCAGTCCTGCTAGCTGATAATACAGTTGTCAAGCACCGTGGCACAATGAACTTGCCCTGTCTGTTTCTCATCTGTATTCTGCGCTCTCCTACCAAAGAAGTGGAAAGATTTGAATGTTGTTTCGCTATGAATGTGTCTGCAATTTGTGATTCAAGCCTCGTACGGCTCCATGTTGGATTGTGCCCAAGTACCTCCATTCATGTTGAATGGGCTTTTAACATTGACAAAAAAAGGGTTGGTTAATTACATTAGTCATCCATCTCCCTGACCAGCTTAGCAAAGCAGCCAACCTCTCTCTCTCTTTCTCAACATAACCATCAGAAATGTAAAGGCTTCTTTCTATATTATCCTTTTCCAAAGCTATACATTTCCTGAAATTATTTACCGTGCAATTGCTCAAGAGTAGTTCTGTTCTTGGGATTTGAACCTGTAACCTGATGGTGCAGGCCCACCGCTCCCAGCCCATTACTTTGGAGGACCAATCATATCCCCCCGCCCCCCCACACTCAACCTGTGATAATTAATGGGCCAGGCATCTGCCACTTACTGCAGTCTGTGGTCTTACTGCGACGTAATGCACGAAGCTGAATGTCCAAGGTTGGTATTCAGTTTAGACTGGTACTCAGGTATGACCATTTAAGGGTTCCCATGGCAACAGAATACAGCTGCCACAGGGTACACAGATGGAGACGGAAACGCAAACGTGTAACAAGGCTGACAGATGGGAGAGGTGAAATGTGCACAATTAACACATAATGCAGAGGTGTCACCACCCTGCCATTTCAACCAGTTAAAAATCGGTTTTCCCCTCCTTCACACCATGCATAATAAAACATCCCTTAACGTGCAATATGGCGCATGAAACATTAAAATACAGCTCTCGGTTTTGCATTCGTAAGTCCAAATTCATTTTAAAGAACAATTAAGGCACCATTTGTTTCCTGGGTTCAAGGTGTCTTATTCTATTCCCTTTAGCAGAAGTAAGAGCGGGGTAAAAAAGGGTTTTCTGGGTGGATGGCTTTTAAGATGTCTGATTGAGGACAGATGATTACCCAGTGAGATAAACAACGATGCTGACCTTCATATTTGAGGCTTCCGTCTCGAGTTTGGTGAGGTGATTGGAGTTGTCCTCTAACTCTTGGCGCAGGCTAGAGTTCTCCATCTTCAGTGCCTCCACTTGCTTCAGCAGCTGGTCATAAGAAGCTGCAGACATCTTGGACTACCTCCTGACCTGGGAACGGAGAGCGAGATCGGCGCTGAAACTTGCAACAGCGCGACGATGGACCGTCGATCAGGAGTTCCCAACCCTGCCCCAGGAGAAATCCCAGCACAGGTTTGTGTTCCAACTGTTACTCTTATACAGATGGAAAACCGCCTGGATGACGGTACTCAAGCATCGGAAATCCCGAGATGCACATGGGTAGATGTAATAAACTACTGCTGAGCACCAAGACCTTATTTATATGAATTTAAATGAAAAGGTAGCGTTTTAAAACAATTTTGAACATTTTCAGCATTATGAGATTTGAGCCATACTCAAACCATTCTTTTACTTTGTGTTAATTAGAATTCTCAAACTATAATGCCACATTCCTAACAGTGATTATATAACAAAGTAACTGAAATGTTAGCATTCCCCAATGATCTAGTACATTTGTAGATTTAAACCGTACAAGGCAAAATAATTAAATAAAATTGTATAGCCTAATGGTTTGCGTGAAAGGGGTTAAGGCAAGTCTATGGTAATACAAACATAAGCAACAATAATATATTTAATCAGGAAATTAACGAGAGATTGTGGAAAAGCAAAGCTGCACGACACAGAAATGAAAAAAAAAAACCCAGTGTTTGTCCACCTTGCCAGACAACGCAGGTGATTGGTTAGTCCCAGCAGTCTGACCAGACCAGAGTCATGCATTGCTGCACAAAGTGGAAAAACAGCAGCCCCACTGCAGGGGCACTCATGCTACCAGCGTTAAACCCACTCCTGGCGTGCAGCTGTCCATGCTGTCAAACGGGGCAAACACAGCCGGAGAAACACCAGCATTGGTTTAATTATTAAACCCGCAAATGTTTTAAAAAATTACATTCACTGAACACCGCTTCTAAGTACAAGGGATTTAACGGCCATACGAGTCGGACCATTTCCAGTTTACCGCCCTCAAGCAATACCATTTCTGCACCGTGAACAATTCATGCACAATGAGCGGAAGGCCGGGACTGGGGCCTGCTGACATCATAAGGCTCGCTGGTGTTAACACGGCAGCATGCAGGCTTACGGTTACATCTCATACAGCTACATTTTAACAGATCCGATCACGTTTTAAGCGGTGGTATCCGAAGACGGCCAACCAACCGGCTTTGCTTGGAATTAAATAGAGTTCTTTCAAAAGCATCCTTTCGGTTTCGTGCTCGCGTCTGGCATCACCGACATACGAGTTTGAAGCAGATCTGTAAATATAAATCTGAGGTTTTACGCTAATCCGAAACCAAATACGATAACATAAAAACAACATCTGTCACAAGTCGTCAGTACTCTAGGAGCATTTAAAACCACGCAGTAAGTAACACGGCTGTCATTCCGCATGACAACCGCTCAATCAGGTATGTGTTATTCATAACCTGACTACGGACACTTAAGTACGTGCAATTTAGCTAGAGGGAAAAATCTCTTCCAGAGGAAAACAAATACATTTTACAGCCGGTCAACTTTCAGAATACCAACATGGGAGGGAGGCAAGCAACATAACATTTTAATGAAAATACGAGTGAATAAACCTCACGTGTCAGACGGAAAAACAGTTCACTGTTCTGCCCTTTTTCTGCAAGTCTCCTCATACACAAATCCCAGTTTAAACACAATACCATCAATCCCGTACAGCTGACAAAACTGTATGGAATTTTATTTAATTTTTTAAACGACAATGCGTGCATAATTGATGCATTAAATACATTACCAAAAAAACCCAATAAAAACACACACACAAAAAAAAAACTAATAAAACATTCCCGCATCCGCCCTTGCCGGACAAAGACGAACCAAGCTGACTGCTTCGTTAGGCCATGGCACTTAACATTTGCGGAACAGTAAAGGACCGCAGAACAAATAGACTCGCGCACATCATTTGAAAAAACGCAAAGCTTACAAAGAAAGCCCAGCGTAGTGGAATGCAGACAAGCTTCATTAATAGGGTGCAAGGTGATTTTCTGTTTACTTCCACATCCAATTCCTCCCTGTGATCCAGCTACATAATACACAGGTTTAAGGCTGACCAAATCGTTTACAAGGACGGAGCTCGTCGGAGCCTGCTTCATTAATGAAATGCGTCTAGCGACGGCCGGACAGCCGTATTTGGGAATTTACAACTGTTTAACGTTGTGTTATGTCAAGACATCGAGGATCAAATTCCTTATAACATACTGGCCTTCTCCAGCGATTCTAACTCTGCGACGAGTTCTCTGTTGTCATGGAGAACATAAAAAAACGGAAACAATGAGAGTGAGCTTTAAACTTGATTTTCGTTGGGTGGA
>JAOVYW010000093.1:972229-1013446 GCA_025775045.1 Hiodon tergisus | reverse complement strand
AGAGAAGATATTAGAAATTACCTCTCCAATCTTGGAGGCTCGTCTCAGGAACTGGAGGGGGAGAGGCCGGCCAAAACTGAACTGGAGCACCCTCAAGATTTTCATTTCCATGTCTCTGATCTGAGCGGTGGTGTATGCCCGATCGGTCACGAAGGCAAAGTCTGCAATCTCAGGCGGGTACATCTCTTCATACTTTGAGGCAATGAACATAGCCGTCACACCAACAAGCTGGAGCTGCTTCTTGGGCACAGGGTGAGCCTGGGTAGGAGAAAGCTATTTAGTCAAGTCAGAGGACAGCCGTCAAGACAAACTGCACGTCGGGAAAGTAAGCGGTCTTACCTGAAGGAAACGGTCAATGATCCCTACAGTCATATACATCGTCTCCTGCAGCAATCGAAACTTGATTTGAACCTGAACGAGCCAATCAATGAGAATTGCACGCATGTTGCCAGTCACTTCCTGCCCCTCCAAATATTTTGCTCGAACTGCTTGATCAACCTGAAAAGATACAACAGCTTGCTAAAGATATAGCAAACAACTGACGGCATCGCCTCATTTCACTAGGTAAACTGAAGTTAAACCTCACATTGTGCCAAAGGAAGTCAAATTTATGGGAATGCACCGGCACCATCTTGTACTGACCTCAAGCTGACGGAGATACTTGTAGATGTCCTTCACATATTCACTACAGAGCATAGGGTTGTCATAATCATCAGCATCCACATCTTTAATGTTCAGCAGCACATCAGAAAATGCCTGGCAAAGGTCATCTGAAGCACAACCAGACGTCTCCATGGGTGTGGGAGATGACATCTCAGGTAACACCTTTAAAAAGTTAACATGTCAATGGCAAGCTTAAAATTCAAGAAAATGAACAGAGGATGTGACCCAGCTTAGTTTTCAAATGACATGGCGATAGAGCCCTCTAGCGCCATCTAGAAGAATTACCCTTAACGAGTACAACACGTTTTGCAACGGCAATACTGAATCATAGAAAGCGCGAATCCAATGCGTTAAGAACCATATTAGAATTTAAACATGGATTTTTGCAGGATGCGACAACAGCAAGGTCTCACCTGTACCCGTTCGTCGACATTCGGGAGCGCCTTCACCTCGGGGGCCGATTCAGATTTAATTTGTTTCTTCTGCACCGCCTTTTCGGCCTTAGAGTCCTACGGAAAAGGAGCTCATGAAGTATCGCAATGTTTTATAAAAACGAAAAGTAACACGGATTAGTAGCTCACCTTTTTCTGAGGTTGCCTTGGGACTGCGGCTTTGTTTCCAATATCCCCAAGCACTGCCCGTGGTCGGAGAGTGAGCTTTGTAGTCATCGCCGATTTTCCAGGCAAAACACTTCGGTTTTCAGCCAGCTGAGAATTCTACGAAATATTCGAACGCAATTATAAGGTGGCCATGATTGCAGTCAAGCAATTGCCATCCTAACAGAAGTAGTAATGTTGCACACAATTAGTAAAAATAATTTAAACCACAAACGACCAGTTGACGTAGGTTGCCAGGCTGGTACTCCAAACACAAACTAACTTATACAAAACCGGTGGTAGTTTAGCCGCACAAACCAAACAAGCAATGTTAAATTGACTTCCAAAAGGAAAAAATACTCAAACTTACACGGGTAACACGAAGAGCCATTGCAATTGCCACAGTGCACACGATAGAATGAATTCGCTTCCTCTACAACACATACCACATTTCCAGACCTCTAGGTTTAAATCGTCGTACACTCGATTCTCATTCGCTGGTTTTTCACTTTGGTAAGATTTGATTGGTTGAGACACGGTCGCTTTAGAATGCGTTCCTAGGACAACGGAGAGTCACGTGACAATTTTTTTTCGTTAGTCTTGATTTGAACAATCGTTCGGTTTTCCCGTTTAGCATACATATGTAGTATTCATGGCTGGATATGTGGATTGTTTAAAATAACATGACCGTTATACTAAATGTAAAATCACAATTTTAGCATGTGGCGCTTTTAATGTTAAAATAATCAGTAGTGACTCCACGTAACAAATGTGCTGCTAACTTTTTTAAAGCGTTGACAGGGTATTCAAAGAAACAACGTAGATCTAGTCAACATGATCTGATTCGTGAAACAAATGCATCTCGTCAAACGACGAGTTTTTTGTTTAATTGATATACACTGAAACGCTTAAGTAGCTAACTGACGTCTTTTTAAAATTAATTCAAGATAGCCGTTTGCTGCTTATCTTCGGCTGGTAAACCCTGAATATATTTAGCTAGTGTGGTAGTCATTCGCTGCTCTTCATCTCCGAGGCCCAGAGCAAGTGTTATGCTCCGTGTCTGATCGTTGCTAGATTGAGGTTTATGGGGGTGAAAAAGTAAGAAAGCTGGAAATTATGTTGGCAGTGTTGCTTGAGTCGAGGCGGTTTGAAAGGAATGCCGAAAGTTGACTAAAGAAGCAAAAAAATATATACTTTATGTTTTTGATATTTGTTTTGGTTATGACGTGGCTCCGGAGCAATTCTTTTACGAACGGACAAGGACAGGCACGGCTCCTGGAAGGGTCTTAATCTTGTTAGAACTACACTGACGACATACATTTATAATAAATAATACAATTGAATCTTTTGTGTGTTTTGACTTGCGCTATTCGAGACATTTTCATTAATATTGTAAGCTAAGTAGTTATTTTTTAAATAGCTCGTTGCAATTTCGTCTCAAACGTTGTGTAGCTAGAAGTAGCATGCCAATACATTTACTTCCATTACTTTGCATTTCTTACAATACGTTTACACCTATCTTGACCGTTAACATTCTAAACCCATCAGGTTTTTTTTAACATAACCAGCTTTTGCCAATCACGTGTTCACCATTTTGCACCTGTATCCAAATGAAATACATAATCAGTATATCACCGTTTTATTGCTTTATAATTACTTCACACTTTTTGCTTATATCATGTCTGTTATCAAAACTGCAGACTGAGTAAATTGAGTAACTGTATTTGTCTCACTCACAGGTAAATGGTGCAGTTTCCTTTTTATTTTGCGTGCATTTATTTATGTTAAAGGTTCTTCCACACAACCATCTCTGGTGACATCTCTAGTTCACACTAATAACTTCTAATACTTGACAATACAGAGTCCCAAAAAACCTGCAATGCAACCCGATAGTGTTACAACTGAAATTTAAACCACATGCCAAAAACATTTTATGCATTATATGAAGTAAAGTCTTAAAGGTGGGTAACATTGGCTTATAAAAATTCAGAGATGTTGTGATTATTTGGGACCAAATATTGTAGATGGTAAAAAAAGAATGAACCAATGCAAAACTAAATTTTTTTAAAGAAAATGTTTAATGGTCCAATTTAAAGGGTGACTGCCATTTATAAACAAATCACTTCAACAAGCATTTTATGTGTTTAACTCCCAACACTTATATATAAAACAACAATTTTAGTTTTATTCTGAAGTTGAAAAGTTATATCTGCACATCAGTATGTAAAATACAAACATTGTGGTTTATCTGCATCAACAGCAGGTTTTTCACATGATACATGTCCCATCTTTGAAATATTTCATGGACTCCATTTGATGTGCCATGGCCAGAACCTGGTGAAATCCTGCACTGAGTCCAGACATGTGCTGGAAATAGGCCTCCTTCTCCACCTGGACTGAGAGGTTATTCACTCCTGCATCTTTCAATATTGCAGTCACCTGATACGCAAGAACAAAACCATCAGAACGTTGGAGACAAGTAGAACAAGAATGTAGTTGCTGTGCTTGTATCAAAATGCTGAATATATATTGTCAGTGTTCCATACTATCATACAGGAAGCAATTCTCAACAAATTGTGTGTTTATGTGCAACATCAAGACATTAAATATTATTTGTCCAGTTTTAAGAAAATACCTCCATCACAGCCAAAAAGACTGGAATCAGAGTAAAACCAACTCCAGCCCTGGTATGTTGCTCATGGTATAAGTTAGAGTAAGTTACCCAGTTTTATTTATTTATTTTTTGGAGCAATCGCTGAGTAAAAACTAAATCACACATTATTTTTCATTGATTCGACTAATACACATTTGAATAATAATTCATATTGTAGGGAGTTCACAAATTAATATAATTTCTTCTTCTTTCAGCTGACAGCACACCTTCTGGATGAATTGAGATTCAAAACAAATTGCAGAGAATAGGCCCCTGAATTTTAAGGGGGGATTCACTTCTCGTCCGAGTTACTTAATTGCTAAGGCAATTATTGAAGCAAAAATATTTAGGTCTCACTCACCTGTTGTATGACTCTCTGCTCCACAATATCTGACATCAGCTGCAAGTGAATAGTTCCAGCCACAACACTGGCAGAGTGTCTCCAAAAATGAGTGTCACGATACGACAGAACACCCTCGATTTTCTGGATCTGAAGAAAGAGACAGACGCAACCAAAATTCAGTAGGTATCCAGAAACCACAGAGGAAATGAGGTATAAAGAATTGATTTTAATGTTTAAAATCTGGTTCTTGGTATACGATTTCTAAGCATAACAATCTCAGGATTAACCTTTTCTAGAGCAGAATTTAGGTCTTTCTCATGCTCAGGAGGGATCCTCAAGAGAAGGACCTCGCATGCATCTTTCAGCAGGGGGATGACACTGAGAAAGATCAGCACGGCGATGAAGAGGGAACAAATGGGGTCGGCAATCAGCCATCCGAACTGCCGGATGAGGATGGTGGATATGATCACCCCAACACTGCCAAGGGTGTCGGCCAGGATATGCAGGAAGACGCCTGAAATTTGAGGACGGCATTGTTTGAGCTCAAAGATGGTTTTGACAGGGCCTAGCCTGTTAACACCATGTGGTGACATGCAACCTTGGGAAGGCCAATTAAACATTTACTTCCCAAAACATGCTAAAAAGTGAATGTCAGACCATTACGAAGCAAAAGGAAAAAACTCACCCCTCATATTGGCGTTCATTCCACCCCCTCCTGTGCTGTGGGAGTGTCCGTGCCCGTGACTGTGGGCATGGCCGTGTCCTCCGTGGGCGTGGCCGTGACCGCCGTGGGCGTGGCCGTGACCGTGCTCCCCATGCCCTTGGTGGGAGTGGCCGTGCTCGTGCGAGGAACAGCCCCCCCTTGAGGCACCGTGTGAATGGGCATGACTGAAGGCACATATGCCTACAAGGTTAACGATGAGTCCTCCGACTGAAACGGGCTGTGGACAGCAAAGGACGCCATGTTGTCTACACAGATTTGGAGCCAAAGCAACATAGCACGAAATGTCTAATAATAAACCCCGTCTTTAGAAGCATTTTTACATCCGTAAATCTACCTACCGAATTAACACTTTACATTACGCATTACACTTACCGTTAACATATCGGTATTGATGTTAGGGGGATCTACAAGTCTGGTAACAGATTCTACGAAGACGAAGAAAGCGATGACCATGAGGAAGAGGCCATTGATGAACCCAGAGAGGATTTCAACACGGCCGTATCTACGCAGAAAAATAAATCGTTAGTACAAAACAATCTTAGTTAACCCGATGCAACGTGTTGACCTCCGTCCCCTCCATATGAACATACCCAAAGGAGTAGATTCGCGTTGCTTTCCACCTGGTCATCAGAGCAGCCAAGAGTCCCAGGACCAGAGCAGAGCAGTCAAACAGCATGTGGAAACCATCTGAGATCAGGCCCAGGCTGTTCGTCCACACGCCATAGAAAAGCTCCACAAAAGTAAAGGCCTGCGCATTTAGATAAGCAGGGATACCGTTAACAAAAAACCTGAGGTGCAAAAACAAGTGGATACTGTAACGTTCAGCAATGAATGCCTGTTTGTTCAGTCCAAAAGGTAAAAGTATGGTCAAAATCACGTGATGGGAAAACCGTGAATTACCATTTTAATTGGTATCATGCTTCCAAATTATATAGACTATAAAAATCTACTATAAAAAGTCCAGCCGTTCTTACCAAGTTGAGACAGAGAAAATAGAAGATCTGACGAGAGTCATACTCCTCAAGGATCTGTTTGAGGCAATCCTTAAGGAAGCGGGGCAGCGAGTGGGACGTGTGTTGGAGGGCATCCCCCATGAAGTTGTAGAGGGGGGTTCCCTCAGGGGAATACCCTACCAGTGTCCCCTTTTGGCCTTTCTTGGACGGTGAGGATAAAATACTGTCGGCTAGAAACAAATAAAACCAGATAAAACCACTTATAGCGTCCCACTGACACGGGAGTAACAAAGAAACTGAGCACAGAAAAGGGGAGGCATTTTGGAAAATGACCGAGAATAGTATGTTGCTTCTCCCCTACACTGAAATGCAATGGAGTGTACGTTTCCCATATTATACGATACAGAGGATACTCGGATATGTCTCGCTTTCTTTCTCACCCGTTTAATGATTTCAATTAAATAACTACGGAAGGGGAACAATAACCAGCAGTTATTACCAGATTCTGCATTTGTTATGTAGAGCCCTGTGGTACTCCTGTGGTACAGTAGACGGCCAGGCCCGGCCCAGCCCCTCTCACTCACACAGAATAAAGAAGACGGCGCTGACCAGCACTCCACCCGACAGCACGTGCTCGGTGCCTTCCTGGGCAGCGGGGTTGGTCTTGGCCCGGAGCTGGTCGGTCAGCGGGTGGGTCCAGAAGTTGGCCAGCAGCAGCCCGCTGAGGAACAGGAAGAGGGAGCCGTAGCGGGCACTGTGGGGCGCCTCCATCTTGGTGGCGCAGATGGACTCCACGTAGAAGTCCAGTATCATCACGGAAAACACCGTCATGCCGAAGGGCGTGATGAGGGCCGACCAGGATTCCACTTTGCTCTGAACGTGTCGGTCACAGGGTTGGTGCGTTAAGTGGGACGTCCCGACAAGGGAAAGCAAGGGTCATCCAAACCAATAGCGGTTGTGCTAAAATTCCGTTACGCAGGCACGAAAGGACGAAAATCAGCTGTTCGAATAAATTCTTAATATTTCACTTACCACTACTTCTTTATTTTCCAAATATTTTACTTTCCATTCGTTTTAAACACAATATGCTGAAGCGAATACGACTTTACAACTCGTTGATTGAAAATGATGGTTGGGTAAAAATGCTGTGAAAAAATACATTTTATACCACATTGTTAAATAAGTCACCCTGTAATTTACCTCTGTGGTTGCGGAAAGCACTAGGACCCATGGCAGCAGCACTATGGCTGAAACCAGGTTAGAGAGGGTGTAGAGACGTTTGGCTCCCCCAATCTCAACGGAGAGCTTCCTGGAAGCTGTGTTGAAGCCCACCTTCAAGCACAGGGACACCACCAGCAAGACGACCCCACCCTGTGAGGAAGGAAAGACAGAGATTGTGAGGGATAACGGCAGATGAGCCGGTTCAAACAATTTCAACCGCAGATTCAAAGAACCATCACCATAGGAAATATAGCACGGATCCGGTAAAAAAATAAAATAAAAGGTTGGCTCTCGGTAAGACGGACTAACCTTGTGGTCTGCAACCCCTAGAAATGCAATGCCAGTATAGAGGGCATGGGTGAGAGCGCTGTCGTGGTGTCCTTCAGCTGAAGTCAGGACCGTTAAGACCACCATCCCTTTAATCAGTGTAAATCAATATACTTCAAAAAACACATCACTCATTAGTGAAACAAAGGAAATGCTCCATACAACAACATGTAATACGATAATACCCTGTTGAAAACTACGTAACGGAAAAACGTTTACAGCTTAATTAATATCAATCTACTTGCTATTAAGGTTTTTGCTTTGAGAGTTCACCAGAGCACTGGAGCTCTTTTCTGAGAAAGACCCTGACTGTGACCGCCTTTACAGGAAACTGATTAATCTTGTTTTACTGTTTCTACCAATTTACAGGCACCCAAATCGATCCTTTAATGAGAAGAGCTGGTTGGTATAAAAACAGCATAGACAGAGGGGCTCAAGGACCATGATTAAATACCGCTGCTTTAGAGGATCGCTCTGTATGATGCCGTTTACAGCAGTCAACTCGGGAGGAATTCTTAAAGCAGCTAGACGTCTGAGCCTAGATAATAACATTCCCAGCAATAATAGGTGACTGGGTACGTTTTAAAATGTACCTGTACCTGTACACCAGTTAAGCAAATCCCTGATTTAGTTTTTGAGAATTATTCAACTATAACGATTAATACACTCAACGGTCTGCGGGCCAGTGAACAAATTCAGAGCAACATGCCCCTTTTAGGTAAGAAATAAGAAAGGATACGGTGTTCGGCCATCTTCGCCATGAGGTCATCATTATCGAACAGCAGGAGACAGATCACAGCGATGATGAAAAGGGCAGCACCTCTGGTCTAAAGCAGAAACAGGAAAAACTAAAATCTGTAAGAGATTATATTTTAGTTCTGTATATGTTGCTGCTCCAAGGTACTGTGTGCGCAATGTGGAGCCACAATTAATTTAATACAATGTATATCACAAGACAGAGGGGAAAGAACACAACGGTCACCCTCTCATCCTTCCCTCTGCGCAATGCAGGCCACCACTAATCCGTAAAACGAATTATTGCCAATTACAAACCAAAGCAATGTTCTGAAGGAATCACTTTTTTAAAGCAGCTTCAGCAAACACCCGCTAGGTCCTCTATATTCACTGCAGCCTCTGATAAATCGGTCTCATAATGACAGTGACACCTGCGAAACCCTTGGGAGTTTACAGTCTTACTCTTTACCTTGGAGGGTCCGCCTCCGGAGCTGGTGAAGAGAACTCCGAGCAGAGCGATGACCACCACATCACTGTGTTCAAATAGCAGCAGCGTCCTGTACAGAAAAGGCCGGCACAATCAGACAACTTGTGTGCCTACGATAAGATAGGGCTAGATTTTAGTGCTTCTTAAAAGACGTCAAAGTACCTTAAAGGTCCACAGAGTGTGAGACCAAAGAAGCCCAGGAGTGAAATCACGCAACTGATGACTGAATGTTTCAGAATTTTGATCCACTGAAAAGGAGGATGGGAAGAGACTGGTTCAAAAGGTATAAACACGTCCACAAACATTAACAAAGATGAGATGCAAGACACCTGGAAACACAAGCAAAATTCTGACGTACCAAACGCAAAAAGACAGTGAGACCAAAGTGAAATCACTACTTTTTCCTATGCAATTCTTTATATAACTATTTTTATTTTTAATCCTGCAAATCTGCCTTACCTCACAATCAGTAGATTAGGCCTTGAGAGCAAGACAAGAATTGAGAAACGCTATCGTGTATGGGCCTGTATTTTGTGTTAGAAGCCGTCAGAAACGTACTATTAGCTGGCATGAGGAAAATCCAGAGAAGTTCTTGATTAGGCAAGTGGAGCTTCCTTAATAAATGAACACCCAAACTAGCTAATAGGCTAGTTCTCAGAAACCACTCTCCACTAGCTTTCTAAATGGCTAACATTATAACCACAAAAGTGTTCTACTGGTGACAGTCGGAGCATGAAGTGTCAATATCCTTTTAGTAGAAAGACCATGCCATAACACTCAAATCATTAACAGCTGTGGCTCAGTCGGTAAAAAGGTGCTCACCAGAGCACAGACTGAGCCCTATGAACTGGAGTTCCTCAGTACAACGAGGCCATGCAGAATCAGCATAGTGGCACCTAGACTGGGTTGGGTTAATTTGACAGGGCATCTCTCAACTCCTTGGCAATGAGAATCTCCTAAATTAAATTGTCCTATACACCACAAACAGGATATTGGGCCTGAATTCAAAGTCTCAGCAGCAGGATAATAAAAGCTATTAAATAAAGTAAATTTCAAGATGTGTACAATTAAAAAGTTACCTGATGCTTTGTAATAACTTTTCCAGAAGAGAATGGCTTTTGGAATAAAATCAAGGAGATTGCACACCTGAAGAAAACATTGAAAAAAATATTAAATCTCTCTTTTTTACATGCTCAAAAATATCATTACATGAGAAAAAATATTAATAAATAAATAAATAAATAAATAAAACTCACCCTAATTTGAGTATAAAGATGAACTGTACGATGTGAACTACTTTAAGTAGATCATAGGACTCAAAAATACCAAGGGCCTTTAGCAGCTTGGCAATGCAGAGTAATACTATGTACCTTGTTAACCTGAAAGTAAAGCAGGAACTGTAAGTATGAAGTCAAAATGTGCTTAGTTGACTTAAATATGTTATTGCCAATGTTGCATTTCAACATTTTTTAAAGTAGCCCCATTTTCTCAAAGTAAATTATAAGATTTGCTGATGAAAATAAATCAAAACACGAAAACGAAATTATTTTGAATAAAACTCTCAACATCCATCATTAGTAATCAGCTGTCATCTATAATGAATGTACGTTTGTGTGCTTAGCTCTATATCGGTCTAATAGGTATCCTTACCTGGCATTTGGTACTTCAACTGGTCCCAGTTTCCCACTGGAAATTACATTGCTTCCGTATTTTTCATCCATAATGCTTGAATTATAACAGAGTGGCCATGAAAATGGTTTGTGCTGTGGATTTTTATTTTATTTTAATCTATAACACCCGGTTATTTTTTCAGCAAGCCGAAGCTCCGTAATTTCACCTTGCTAGCCAGCTAACATTAATTCAACGCCACATAGGCAATGGTGGCAATTTAGTAATATAATTTTACGTTTTTATTAAGTTAAACATTGGGACTGATTTCCGCAACATAGTTATGTGTAAGACCGTCGCCCAATCGATTACATAGAGTGCAGAGAAACGTTTTTAAAATACCATAAACAGAGCTCTGTTAGCTAAAAAAAAACAAAAAAAACAAACACGTATTTCCAGCTACCCTGATTACGGATATAAGGACTCGTACCGAAACCTAACTAAAGGCCACGTCACATTGGCTGGATTTTTTAACTTCGCATCTATGAAACGCAACATATCATAAATCAATACGCCTATACATGCATAGGTATACAATCACTTATCCACAAAAAAAACAAAAACAATAGTTTGGTTGTTACTGAGTAAATTCCAATTTACTTCCGGTACATTTTTCTTCTTCTTCTATCTTTTCAGTAGATATTTACTTACAGGCGTATTTCTGCCACCCAGAGGACTCAAAAAGCACATCTCCTAACACCAAATAAGAAGTTGACAGCCTAAATCGTCTAGGTGCTTCCCAACCGGCCAGAGACCGGCCCCAACCTCAATTTAGTTGGTGATACCCAAAATTTGTCTACCCCTCAACTATTGCTAATTGGATACTAGCATCTTCCCCTTATCTCCACCCCGGGAGCCTCATGAGGGAGCCTTCTGCCACTTCTGCCCCCAACTCCTTCCCCTCCTTAATTCCTCAGTTCAGTCCTGTAAAAATGGACTGTTAAGTCAATCCACTTTCCCCAAAGAGTCTTTCACCACTCTATCTCCTCATTGCCCTCTACTCCCACCAATGCGACCCCACCTTACACCCAGCATAATTAATCTGTGCACTACCAATAATACATACAACAGAGGATTTGGCCACGTTTTCGAATGCCACTCCTGCTGGGCTTTGTATTTGGAAAAAATGTGATGTCATTTTTCTTTTCAAAATCCCCAAATACATCCTGGCCTACCATCTACCCATTTATTTAATTTTTAGATGACTAAATTAAAGTCATCCTGTTGTGATGGGGTCTGGGAAAACATTTGTGAGACTAAAACACAATTAAAATTCCCTGCAGAATATCAAAAAAGGTATATTGGGAATGGGTAGCAATGGGGGAAAGGACCATGGTGTGGGTTTTTTATTCATTTATCTTTTTATTACATGTATATAATAACATTACTGTTACAACTTGTTTTGTTGCCCCATAAAAAGTAAAATGCTGTTCTTTTCTCTGCTGAAACATTTGTTTATTTTCGCCATGGTTTAAATTAACGGTTTTAATACAAAGAAATGTGTATCATTTCTTCACATCCAAACAATAATACTCTTTACTACTCATGGAGAGCTATCGAGTGGCTTCTCTTTCAATATATTTGTAGATATATTTTCTGTCTTCTCCTTGTAGTAAACATATACAAACTGGAATGCTAGGAAAAAGCACATGAAAATGACCACTTTAAAAATTCTAACATTCTGTTTTTTCAACTTTAAATACTTGCATTATCCCTGCATAGGTGAACAATATCCCCCTTCAAATTAAACTGAGACACAGCCTGGGCAGAGCTTTGTCTTGGCTAACAGACAGGGGAACGTTCACACATATCCTCAGAATGACCCTCTCTGTCCAGTGCAAAAGGCTGCAGAAGGGGTAGCCCACCTTGGTCCTGGAGAGCCGCAGGGTATGTCTCGTGAAATCAGCATGGCATAAGGTAAGCAAACCATTGTCAACAATACTAACCCAGGTGTACATATTTAAATAATTGTTGAGATTATTCTTAGTAGTGCTATTTTTCTCGCTGGCATGTAAGGTTTTGTGTGTTATGTTTATGTGTATGTCATACTTCATTGTTTTCTAGAGTTAAATTTAGTTTTAGTTTTTTTGTTTACATAATTTATATCCGCATGTGCAAGGTATAGATTGAAGAATATAGGCTTGTGTTTGTGTCCTGGGACCCTGTCCTCACTGAGCCCTTTTAGTGGTCAAACCTCACACAGGACTACACCGCCAGGACAGAATTTTCTGACCTGAAAAAATGTCCAGACTCAGGCCCTCACTGACAAATACTGTTGTTGTGACAGAGCGGCAATGCACTATTGAAGTAACGTGGCCTCTTCTGGGTTGGATGGGAATTGGTAAATGCTACTGGATTGTATTACTTCATCCTGTCTATAATTAGTGTCAAGATCCATAATGAAGGCAGCGGGGGTTTTGGACCTGATTTCGGATCCACTCTTGGTGAACACAGAGGAGACAGGTGACTGGATGCTATTGAAAAGGTTTTATCACTACTTCTCTGCACTAACCAATGAAATTGAAAAGCGAGAAGCAAACAGGATATACAATCATATTCTTCTACCTCATTCCATGCAACATGATTACATGAATGAGAATATATTTCCAGGAGTTGCTGTTACTCATGGCTACTGCATTACAAATGCCTTTTCTGTAACAGAAATATTATATGGCAGTTTACACATTAGTCATGAAAATACACTCAGTTCTCACTCTTTCCCTGCTTTACTGTCCTATCGTTTAAACCTGAAATAAGAATGCCTCTGTTGTTGGTTTGTTTAACTTAATTTAACTTTTGGATTGGAGAAGGTTGGCATTTTAGTCACAGACAGCTTTTTAGCTACATCAAGAATAAATTAATAGGCTCCAGTCATATGATCTGGGCAGTTTCCCTAATGGATTCTATGTAACTTGTCATGAAAAAAACTGGCAGCTTTATCTGTGATCCATACTTGATGTGGGTCTTCATCTTTTAAATGGGATGGTGGTGTGATAGACTTGCTTGTGACATAAAGTCCTTATGGCTAACACTTGCATTAGAGTCAAGTGAAGCATCATTAGCATCGGAACATTAAGGCTTGTAATGGTTTCATTTGTCATACATTTATCGTATTAAAGCATTAAATATAGGAATCTACTTCATTCCTTGACTAAGTTCTGTAATTATGATGTTGGAATGATAAAGTATCGTAATATCGCTGATCGGGCTGTCATGCGTTTTTGCAATTTATGTGAAAATTTTTAATCTGGACTGAACAACAATAACCAATGTATTTTATTACATCTTAATGTAATTTTTTCCCAGAAATTTGTGCCTAGGAAGAATACAAAAATACTACCGCATCACAAAACCTTAAAATGTCCATTGTATCAGAGAGTTTTACAGTGACAAATATGTAATTGACAATGGGACTGAAAATACACACATATAGATGAGTTCCCTAAAGAAATAACATGTTACTAACTAGAAAACGGTAAGCATGATTTTGATTTAAAAGACAATTAAACCAGAACAAGAATTTTTGTGTGTTATGTTTTAGACACCTGTTTCAGTGTATAAAAAGGTGAGAATCACATGCACAACGCTTCAGTTTTGTGCTGGAACGCTCCTGTGTAGCCATGCCGATTTGTAAGGTCGGTTTAGGAGTGTTTTTTGTGACAGATTGACGTGGGATGATTTTGGTTTTAATGGCGGTGGCTCTCAAACGCTACTTGGTCTGGCAACTCAACTGAACTGGAGGCTGACGTCTGTCGATGGCCTTGTGTGGGAAGTAAACCGCCACACCAGAGAGGTGTAGGTTATTTCTCAAGGCCACGCATCTTCTGGTTTCAGAATGCACACGGTTTGCATATAACATCTGTATTAAAATAAAAACCGTGACTAGACTTAATGTCAACCCTGCGACGCCGTTGACAGAGCCATGGCAAGTTAATTTTTATTCCCTTGTTGTGGTTCTGTCTCACTGTTTGTTCGTACACATCTTTACTTTTTATTTTGGGGGATTTTACACCCGTGACACACAAAGGACATACAATACACTTTGTTTTAGGCCTGTCCCCCTTCTGAGACAAGCTGGGGAGCGGTTTAAGGAGCTGGGCTGAGAAAAGAGCTTTGAATGACCTTTAAATGTATTGTAATTCATTACATGTTATTTAAGCTGATGCATGTGCCTGTAATCTCCGTTGCTCACAAGCTCTAAAGATTGAAACAGAATGGTTCATTTAAAAAATGGTTTGAAAAAACATTACTCACACATTGTCACAAAGTCAATATCAGACGCTTTGCAGGAGCCTAATGTAAGGGAATAAATTGAAGATTTTCCCCACACTTAGCGGCTTGCATTTATTCTATTTATTGGAATTCATAATTAAAAGATGTAAAACATTTGTGTATTAGATTGAAGCATATCAGTGCAAAGTTACTTTAATATAAGTGCTGTTTCTCTGCCCAATCATTTAATGACCTTTATATATTCTTTGTTAGGAATTCCTAACTTGTCAAAGGGTATAAAAATATAGCTTTAACTGGATATACGCCATCTTCGTAGTCTTTCACTGTCACTAGTGTTCTGGAACAGAATGATTATTGTAAACAAGCTAAAACAAAAGAAAAGGAAAAAAGCCTTTTCATTCAGCTATGTGTCATTGCAAGAGATTTCCACTTGATGTCGCTGTTATATATCAAGTGTGTGAACAAGTTTGCAGTCGCAATATATTACTTGTTACTCAATATATATTTGTGTTTTCTACCAACAGATTTTGGATTAATCGTTTTACTAGCTATTTTTCATTGCTCCAATCTACTTTTCCCATGTTCGCATGCACACTAGAAGAGGTCTTGAATTTCTATGTTAAGTGAGAGTGATGCATTGATTCATTTCTATAGTAACCGCATCTTTCAATCTGAATAGAATAAAAATTAAAAATAAATAAATTTGGTTATTTTTCCCAGTACCCTGTGGTTCTTAAATTATGTCTTTTCAACCCCAATCTATGTTGAGAAGATATCAATAGCATTCACTAAAACAAGTCATTCTAAATGTTGAGTAAAATCCCATAACTGGGCCCATAGAATAATATTTTTTTTTTTAACTCAAATGTGTTGCCAATAACATAGCCTGCAGTCACAAGCAATTCTTTCATTTGCTTGTCTTTTGCTTGTGTTTGATGTTACAGCTTTAAATCTTAGAAGGGAGAGTGCTTTGATGTTGACTTTTTTAACCTTTAATTGTTGTAAAGTTACATTATTCTAACAGCTACAAAATTGCCATTACTGTAAACAAAATGTACCAGGAACCAAATTGACAATAAAAAAATAAGGTGAGAAAAAGTCATAAAGTCAAAAAAAAAAAAAAAAGGTAACCGAAATCCCCGCCCTCTTGTTGAGGTTACTGTGAGGCCTAAAGTGAAAGTTGAATAAACCGTCAGCTTGTGACAGCTCAGTAATGTATCATTTAAATGCATGTGAACAAAATTGGTATCTTTTTTTACTTTTTTATTTATTTATTTATTTTTTACATTAAGCAGAAATTGCTTGAACTTTTAACTTTTTTTAAAAAGTGAGTGTGGGCAATAATGTAACTAAATCTATCCGTCTGTTATCACTATGTGAAATTGTCAGGATGGATCTCAGAGTGCAGACAAGGTCAAATAACCATGGCTTTAGATTTCTTTGGCCTAAATTCCTCGAATGTTGTAAAAATGTAGAGCATTGCCGAACGACAAATCACTATGCACCGAGGACTGGCTGATTTAGTTGAAATCTTCAAATGTTCTGCTTGGAGCAAGATTTCTGTTTAATACATTCCAAGGTATATGTTGGGTGCAGACTCCTGTACTGCAGCTGCAGGAACATTCTGCTGACCAGACCGGTGACCCATTTAGGCAGGATATATATCGATTCTGCTTCCAGCAACCCTCTAAACCCACGACTCGCTCACATTGCAGCTGAATTACTTTCAGCCAACCGTCACAGTTCAGGGCACAATGAAAATAAGAGTTGACTCTTCCTTCATTGGTTGTTGTTTTTTTAATTATCTATCAAGTATACTGCATTTTGTGGTCGCTCATAGTTAAAGACTGTAAAATAATATATTTACTGGAATGTTGATCCCAATAATTTCAACTGTATAAACTAAAACATGACAATGAAAACATGTGATAATAATAACTCATATTATGAAATAATGTAAAATTGTAACTATTGTAGGGCTCTCTGAATGTGAACACCATCTGAGCAGCTAAAGAATGTAGTGGGTACTCTTCTGAAATAGGCCAGGGGGAAAAAAGAAAAAAAAACACTGTACTGGAGAAATGAACCAATATGCTGAGTGAAATTTAGCAGGGGTTTGTCCAGATAAATAATATGATTAATGGATTAGCACGATGAATTAGCGTTAATGCTAATAAAACTGAGGAAGGTTAAGAAAGAAAATCTTTATGTATCCATTTCCCAGGCGTTGGTGAGGCTGCTGTCCCCCGTCTCCTCTGTTGTCAAAACTTGTCCGGCACGCTGCTCTGGAAAAACACGTAACAAATGATTTAAACAGAGACAAAGACACTTGGCAAGACAAGGCTCTAAAACCCCAATGAACCGAAACAAACCAAAAAATGGAACGCCCCATAATTCAAGAAAAGTCGCTAAGGCAAAAATAACAAATAAGGAAAAGAAACAGAGCGATGATGTGAGCACTACAGGCTACCGCTGCTAACGGTACGAAGGGCTTCTCGTCAGCTCATGCCTCTCCCTCCCCATCTCCGTCCTGCTTTTTAAAACCCCTGCTTCAAATTAGGAAGTCATCAGCTGAACAGCTACAGCTGGGGCCAATCTCACAATTCAGAAAGATGGAGGGGAAACGAAACGAAAACCCTGTGCCTTTTTAAGAAAAAAGAAATAAATTCCCCAATATACTTCTCTCCCCAATTCGTGACATCCATATCTTCAGGCTGCTCTGTTCTGGCCACATGCTTTTCATCAGCTCCCTGTAAGCAGTGACAAAGCCAAAATCCCCATAGGCTTGGTTCCTGAATAACTGCAATAGTAACTGCAATTTTGCCTTGGGCCTACCTTCATAGTCTGGCCCATACACTGCGTGTTAGCTGGTGCTTTTGTACAGGCCCACTGTCAGTTGTTTTTTCCCCCACTTTGTATAATTGACTGTGAAAATTCAGTAGTCAGTATGAAAGGGCTTCTGGATTGTTAAGTACTGGCCCTTTCCAAGACCTAGAGCAGGAAACTATAATGATCTGGCATGTGTACTGCTAGGTGATCTGTCTCTCAGAATTCAGGAGCATCAGTATTCAGTATTATTCAGTATTATTATCTACTGAGGGACGCATTGACTTTCCGAGGTTGCTATTGCCTATATGCCCAGGCATTTCATTGCTGTTTAGTGAGAGCCTGACGGTGCAGGGCCTTTGTCTATTTGAGGATATTGGTAATGTCAGTAAAGATCAGCAAGATGCAAGTCGAAGCTGCCGTATTTGGCTGACTCCAGTCCTCTCTGGATCGACAGAGAGTGGCAGGAAACACGGACTGCTGTCAGGGGAGGCGGCACTTCTATGCGGTGAGTTTCAGATTAGCCAGCAGGCTCCACGTGGAAGCACCTCATCACCGAAACCCAGCGGAGCAACCCAACGTGACACGGTGCGAGTCACATGATGGAAGGATGCGAAACACCGTTTCTACGTGTCTCGCAGAGAGGCAAAGCCACAGTGCGTGACCAACCTGGTGCTTTCCGCTCTTTCAAAGGAGAACTCTGGTGAGAATCCATCACTTTATATGTCATGTGGTATGTGTCGTAAGTTAACAGCACACTTGCGGAGAGGGTCCGAAGTAACAGGTAGTCCCCCGCGGTGAGTTTATTGGCGATGCCGGTGGGATTCTGAAACAGTTGGCTGTACTCAGAATGTTGGATTTCAGAATGAATGAATGAATGTTTGCAGCTTTTTCGTTTAAAAAGACCCGTCTTAAACATTTCACGTGTGTTGGCTTATTCTCCTCCTTCCGATGAACCTCTGTTTTTTTCTGTCCATCCGAGGTCAACGTTAAAGGGGAAACCGCTTGGGAAACAAAACTCACCTGTAAATCTTGGTAAATCCTTTACTTTGCACTAACCAAAACAAGCAAATCTTTCATCACTTGACCCAAAACTGCAACTGAGCTTCTTCGTATGTCATTCATTATAGCTTGTTATCGTTCTGAATGTATTTTGCCATAACGGCCTGGGATAGAGTTTGCCAAATGAATACATATAAATGCAAATTGATGAAATTGCTGGCATTTGTGTATGAAAGATTCATTTCTTAGTGTTAATTAGCATGACCCAAAGTCTATTACAAAGGGCCTCCACCTACAGTCAAAATAAATTAAAAGAGGCACGTCATTGAAGTACAGTTAATTTAATTGAATGGAACTTAAACAAAAACGAGGCACATAACTGTGAAAAATCTCATAGATATTAGCAGTTCCATGACATTTAAAGAGCATCAGCTTTATGCAAAGCATCCAGTTTCAAATTTATTTGAGCACATATGTATATGTATTCATATAAAGAGACCGTAAGATGGAGAGTAATGTCTATAATATTATAATATTACCAATCTTAGTGAAATTAAATGTGCATCGGAGTGTTTGAAGAGAATAAAAAAATTCAGAAGACCTTTGGATGATGTTTGGAATGCCATTTGCTGAGAGCCAGAAGATATATTTATTTTTACATCATACCAAGCTATCAAGGATCTAAGTGCTGTCTGGAACAGGTGGTGTGATTAAGCCTTTTTAACAGTTAAATTATTAGTCGTGATACTTTTTTTTTGAAGTGAGTCCCGGCTTAATTAAAATATGGATTAGTCATAACAATATTGTAAGTAGGCATATCCCTTTCTTACAGGGAACACAAAGCACTCTTCAATATTTTTTTAACACCTATAGCCACCAATTGATTTTAGAGATGGAGGATGAGAATGACCAGGTAGTTCAATCCAATAAGAGGGCAATAAAAGTAGTTTCTATTTCAGGCATCTGAGTCAGGTTTCAATGGGGTGGATGGGGGGTGGATGACATCACCCTGCTTCATTCTGTCTGCACTGGAAATGGAGAAGAGAGAGTGACAGGTTGAGAGGCGATGTGGGAGGACTAATCAAATTACAGGATGGCTCTGAGGGCCATGAAAGTCAATAGCAATTTGTATCAGTATTATTAAGAGTGCTAATAAATTTAAAAATCTCAGCCTCGCAGGGTGGGAACTTTGGCAATAGTTTTATATTTTTCCGTTAGTGTGCTGAATCCATCGAGCTAAAAAATTTTATATATTACTTTGAGCTCCACTGTCATGTTTTAGATTTTAGATTTTTTAGATTTAGACAGTTTGTGTTAGTTTGGTTTTTATTTTATTTTTTTTATGCCATCTATTCCCATTTTCGATATATTATGGGTGACAGGGGACATTAGGCCTTGTGGTTTTGCCGAAATCGAGGCACTTAAATGGGTTCACTCAGGACAATGATAATGGAGGAGATGGGAGTTAAACTAAAACCCAAAGAGGCAGGACCTTGTCAACATCCGACAGGATGCCGATTGGCCTCTTTACTGATTGAGATTTTTCCAACACCGTGTGAGTGTGCCAGAGCAAAGGCCGCCGGCAGAGCTTACCGCGCACATCTTATCTCTCCCGATCCTCCTCGGCGATCGAGTGAGCTTCTGATGGCCTGAGGAGGGACCAAAAGAATGGTCGCTGGGCCATTTCCTGTGACAACAACAGAGAGGAGCTCTGTGAAGAACTGTTGTGTGTGTGTGTTTCATTTCTGTCCTCGAATGCGCTTAAAACGTATCTTTTAAATTTATTTTTTGTTTACTGTTAGTTAACAGTAGACCTGTTAGCTTTGCTTTGTTCTGTCGGCCATCGTCCTGGACTTTGTGAAAGGGGAAAGATTTTGGTGGACGGGCTCATTCGGCAGAACGGGTCCAACAGAGTGCTTTGACTGTTTTTTTAAGGATTAGAGTTGTTTCTGTGCTGACATATATAACAGCAAGTGCGCCTGCCAGCGCGGTGCAAAAGGGGAGGCTGACAGTATAAAGGGGATCCACCAGGGGGCGCTGCTAAAATAGGAAGAAAAAATACCTGTGGGATTAACGAATTTCGCTATTTTGAAGGTTACATTTAAACTAGCTTGTTATAGTGACATAAATTTAGTCAGATATACTAAAAGTAGGTTAGTATTTAAGATTTCAAGGTGATATAAGTCCAAATGGACACCCTTTATTTTGAGATTTTGGATAAATGTAATTATTCAAATGTGTTGTTTTATATTAGAGCCTATAATTCAAAAATAAACACATACAAGTCATCGAGCTGGTCATTACATGTCAACCTTTGTGTCCATTTCAGGTTTCAGAAAAAAAACGTTTGCAAACTGGCAGACGTTTCATTTACAATTCAGTGGGCACTGACAGCTATGAAATTGTGTCCCTACCCCTGCCATCTCTTGATTATGAGCATTTGAACCCTTTAAATGGCTGCAGGTCTTTGTACAATCGCAAATTGCAAAACGGCAGAAATAAGGAAATCCGATTAGTCGCTTGATATGCCGTTCAATTAGCAAACAGCTTTTTGTATCCCCTGTACTTTAATCTTGAACATCAGTTTGGCAAGGGGCAATTCAATGCTTGTGATTGCTCAGGGCCTGAATACATGGCTTGAATAGTGACTGAGCAATGCAAACTTTTCTAAAAAGGTTGTCATACTAAAACCCTTTTTTTTCACTCTCTGTGGCAGGTGTAGTCACCCCTAGTCCTTGAGTGCCATACGGCTGAATTTTCAGCTGCCTTTCTTTACCAGCTGATTTACACCTAGAAACACTGGTCAAAATCTCTTTTAATGCAAATTAATAATCAAATAATCTGTTCAATAAAATAATTAAGAGGCGAGGTGGGACCACTAGGCTGGACTCCAGCCATCAGGGCCCCTACCCCTCTTCTCCGGATATTACTCCTGTTTTTTTGGACATTTAAATTATTTAATTTAAGTCCCAGTGCTGGCCAGCAGAGGATGGGCTCCCCCACTATGCCGGGTTCCTCTCAAGGTTTCTTCTTTCTTTCAAGCCTAGGGAGTTTTTCCTTGCCACTGTTGCCACTGGCATGCTTTTGGGGGGTCAGGCCTGGGACATACTGTACATACGTCTTTGTGACATGGCAACATGTGAAAAGCGCTGTATAAAAAATAAAATTGATTGATTGATTGATTGAACAAGAGCTTGCGCTGCGGCTCTCAAGGACCAGGATGAACAGAAACCTCCAGGGTTTTTTTTTTTGAGAGTTCATGTATGATAGTTGGACTGCCTCTATGCCTCTCCCATCCCCCCCTGGTTCCTCAGACACTGGACTCTGTGGTTTTTGGTGGCTGATCCTTCTCATTGTGTCTGCCTGGTAATCTGGGGGAAGCTCAGCACTGACCTGATTCTTGTGGTCCCAATCCGGGCTGGAGGCACTTTTCCGACCAACTCCCAGGATTAGGCCCCTGAGAGTATGGACACATCTACCACATAATGTCTTATTCATCTCCACAAAGCCCACCGTTTAATTACCTTTTTTTTATTTTTTTATTTAAAAAAAAACAAAAGTGGCTAACATATCAGTATTTAAGTAAAATGCACTGTGGAAACAGCAATTTCTGTATCATTTTCAATTAAACATTTCCTTGGGTGCTTCTAAGATTACCAGGGAAAAGGCATACTTTTTTTTTTAAACTAATTTTTTGATACATTTTTTTCTTTTTGTTGTTTTTGCACTCAATATATCAATATGACCATCTGACAAATGAGTGAGAGCATATGACACCAAGATGGAACTAAGATTTCCATGCAATTTCGATTCAGAAGATGTCCTAACTCTGGACTAGCTCTGAGATCAGATCTTTGAATTTGTTTTTGTTCTTATGCTCCTCAGGATTCCAATGGAAAGATTCTCAATCATTTGTTGGAGCCCGGGGAAAGAACTAATATTAACTCAGTCCAATATCCATGAGAGCATTGCAGAACCGGTGCTGAGAACCAGGATTCCACGTCATTCTCAGATACTGCCAGTAGTTCAGCGAAGGGCAATCGCTGAACACATGTAGCAGAAAAACAGATCAATACGTCACCTCAAATTTAAAGGGCAGAAGGCAGTTTGAACTTGGACTTCTGACCAAAAGGATGATTGCTCATAGCCCAGCAGAGAACGTCGTATCCCATCAGAAGCACTACCATGAGGACCTCAGTTCTCCTCCAGTTTCCCCGCTGAATTCCTGAATCTGACCTAGAAATAAAGATTATGAATCTGGAGCTGGAAAATTTCACAGACAAAGTAGGCCCTGCCATAATTTCCCCACAGCTCGTTTTCATATTTCGCATATACTGATTATCGTATGAAACTATGGAGGGTTTACTCTAATGACCCTTTTGATGACAAATGTTGAAATGTCTCAGCCGTGCATATTTCTGTTATCCGCAGCCTACATAGATTTGGAGATCCAGCTGTCACTAGTAACACCAGGCAATGGCAATGTTGTGCATTTGGACTTAATTTGCCACTTTGTTTTATTTCCCTTTCTATATTCAGTGTAAGAAAACCAGTCGTTGATTGCATTTACATGTAAAATTAAAAAGTGCCAGTTAGTTGAAAGTGTGTCTTTATGTCTCCAGTCCTGTGATGGACTTCTCTCCTATCCTGGGTGTACCCTGCCTCACGCCCTGTGTCTGCCAGGTTAGGCTTCGGTGCCCCGCGACTCAAAATTAGATACGCGGTTTTGGAAAATGGCTGGGAAGTGGAATGGTGTAAGTATGATAATTAGGCAAGAGTCCATTTGGAACAAAAAGGACACTGAAGTAGATTATATATTTTTTTAATACACAAAGGGCAGATCGGTGGATTAATCTATTCCCCTAACCCTTTAATTATACCTTTTCGTAGCGTCTTTTGTCCAATTCTGTATGCACTGTATTTATTGGCGGGTAAAACACCCATTCGTACTTCTGTGCAGAGGTCTTTGGATAAAGGATTTTTATTTGGGGAAAAAAGAGAGAAGATTCCCAACATATGAAATGACCCTTTAAAGAGCTTTGTCGAAGTTGCATGAAGCCATGTGTAAAGAGAGAGAACTCCTGATGCTTAGATAATAAGAGATGATAGAATTCTCCATTCTCACAGCCAGTAATGCTTTGATCATTTGAATGTTGTTCTACATCGTAATGGTAAAACTATTTGGGGCTATTTATGTACATCTCTTCCATATTTATAAAGTTTTGTGCCCACCTCGTGTTCTGTAAATCATTATTGCAGCTCCTTTAGCGGTATGCATGACTTAACTGTAGTAAAATGGTGATAGTAAAACCATTAGTAATAAACATCAAAATAACATTATATGTGTTAGTGTCTTAAGAAACCATTTACGGTCTAAAAGAAATATGTAGCTTCATAAAGCGTCACGTGCAATAATGCAAAATAATTGTACAATTCAGAGGTGCGTGCTACCTTAAAAGATCGTTGTCAAGCGAATGTCCACAAGGATATTCGAGAACTATAATATCAAATTTTTCTCTGAACCTCATGATCTGGACTGTTTCTAAGAACTAACATTAACCTGGATGTTATGGGACCTAATGTTTGCTGGAAGTTATGTCATTATTTACTCAAAGAGGTGCCAACTTTGAACAACTTGTCCTCACTTTATCTTTACGTAACGTGAGTTTGATCAACATCTGACGATCTGTACTGTGTTATAAAGTATAGAATAATTGCAGGGAAACCATTGTTCAACAATCCGACGTGTCCAGGAGGTGTCCCACTGAATTGATATCAATGATCCTTTTGAGGTAACGACTTTCCTTGTGTGCCTCAAGGTCTATGTTTTATTCGAATTGGCTCTACTTTGATGGCGTCTAGCTCTTCTATTCGTTTAACCAAGATAACTTCCTGTTTCAGTAGCAACCGGGTATTGTCACTTAGGGCCCTATTTTAGGGATCATAGCGTTGTATCTTCGTTAGTAGATCAGAATAATCTAAATGGTGCATGCTTCCCCTACTGGCTAAGAGTGGACGTGCTAGCTTGATTGATTCACACTGTTCTTTTCCTTCCTTTCCAGTTTTTAAAAAAAGCTTTAAAATTTAATCATAAAAAAAGTGATTATCGATCAAAGCACTCAAATTAAAAGCTATGAATTTAAATGTTTCTTAAACAATATAGAGTGAAATAATAATTAACGAATGGTTAACATAATTTATCAACTAGATGGATTTAAATTGCTTAAAATTCAATGTTAAGCTATAAATTATAAGCAAATTATTTTTTACATTCTTCAATACTTACGATTTTGTATTTTTAGTTTACTCCATACATCTCTAGTGACTTCTTTTGTTGTTATATCTGAAAAACCAACAGTAATTAGAACAGTATTCTCACAACAAACAAATGTTTAAGATAATCCATAACAAACTATTCTGTTAAATAATATATTCTGTTTAATTTATATTTATATTCTGTCAAGTATTACTTTATTATGTAAAATTATTTTTGGCACATTTCATTTTCTTTTTTTCAGTACCAAAAAGACCAATGAGTGACAATACAGAAAAAAACGTTTTACTTGAGATTCATTAAGATAAATAAACATAAGATAAACCTAGACATGAACATCAATTTTGAGGATATCCTCATTGCATTGATCCCCAATAAAGATCATACAATTCTAGGCCCACTGAAACATTCTTGTATCCTGTCTCGAAAAATAACACAAAAATATAGATGTCAGAAAGCCCCAAGTTTAATGTTAAGTTACCCTCTTCTTGACTTCCACCAAACCATCGTGAATCATATTACCAAAATATGATATGTTTCTAAACATCTAAAGCCACAGAGCTATCAACTCAATATGATTTATTCAGTATGTGTCTACAACATTGCCCTTTTCCAGGAGTTCTCTCGACTGCCTCTGGAGTCAGGGAATCATTTTCCTTTTTATGACACTGGGTTTTCTGGCTTTTTAAAATCCCTCCTCTGTTCAGTGCTTTGTGACAAATTATGTTTGTAAAAATGAGCTATAACAAATTTGATTGAATAAACTGTGACTAACATGTACGATCATAAGAGATACACAATCTTCACATCAGCTCTAACATCCATCTGCTGCCTAAACCAGAACGAGGCAAGTTATTGCTACAGTTTTATTGCTAAGCCTGTAACTCTGAAGTTTACAAGTCGCCAATTTATTATGTAGGATTTGGAACTATTTAAAATGAAGGGCCTAGTGTGACATGTTACATAATGTGTTCGGCAATAATAGCACTTAGCACAAAGACAAGAACACACACGGATCCACTCGTCCCCTGGTGGCAGTTTGACACAAACTGAGCCATCCGCCCTGCCACTCTCTGAAATAAGAAAATCAATGAAAGCAATCGAAAAATGTTTAGGTAATACTGAGAAAGTTTGTCACTTTATTTTGTCCTGCCTGCAAGACCGACATAAAAATGTCAGTAAAAAAAGTTAACCCAGTTTAGGCATGGAAACTTTGGCTGAAATAGCATCAAGAGCCGTCTTGAACTCTTACCTGAATTCCATTTCTAACTTGGTCTCCTGGATTGGGATACCCTTTCAAACAGCAATAACAAGGTCGTGTGTAAAATACCAGTTGAAGTGTGTGATCTATGTGTGATTTTTATGAAGGCAGAATCAGCTAGATTAATCCCCAAATCAAACCACAGATTAAGCATCATGTATCACTCATATTTAGGACATAAGCTTGTTTGGAATGTATATTTCTTTCAACTAATGAATCAAATAACGGATCCTTTGAAAGCCAATTCACTTAAAGCTGTCTTCTCTATAAACACCTATTTGGTCAACACGACATGGGTGTATTTGTGGCTTGACCAAAGTGTTACGACTGCTGCTCTTCAGAAAAGGAAAGACTATGGGGAATAGTAAGGGAAGCATCCAGGATTGTCGCATACTTTGGTTTGCGCTGAAAGAGAATTTCACATCTGCAGCAGTGATTTGGGCTCATTCAAGCCTCCAGAAGCTGCAGCTAGCCATGCATGAAACTGGTGCGAGACTAGTATGTATCCAATGTAGGCAGTATCTCTCCTGGGCATTGGAATAGCCAGATCACCTCCAATATATATCAAAACGAGCTGTCTGCCAATGCTGAAATATTAACTTAAAAGTGGCAATTATAAATCCACTGTGGTTCAAGCCAGAGTTGTATTACTCGAGTTCAGTCTCAGTTTGAGTGTCAGACACAGACAAATATTTTTACTCAGTCTTAGCTTGTTCTTGTAACTCTCGACTCAGTCACGTTCCTGCCCGGGGGCACCCCAAACCAAAGTAATTTCCATTCCATTCCTGTCCAAAATACCAATATATAGTTTTACATACAGGTTTACATTTATCAAATAAGAGGAGGAAGCCAAAGTGTCATGGAAAAAAGAAAATGAAAGATGGTTGGTGATTGTGCCTCCCTTATTTATACACACGTTTAAAACACGTCTCTCTCGTCTCTGAACGTACGGTCATTCTACAAAAGCTTTTCTGTTTGTGGAGTACTAGGACAAATTTATTTCAGTGGTTCTCTGTCCAGGCCCTACAGGGGCCTCCCTGTGTATGCTGGTCCCGACCAAATTAATTAAATGTGTCTAAAGGAGCAGTTAATTGAAACTCTTACCCTAGTCTTAGACCCCCGGAAATGTCATTAATTAAATATCTAATTGATTCCAATTAAGTTGTAATTTGAGAACCTACATGCATTATAAACTTGCTCATGTGGCAGAAGGGAAACCGGAACAAATTTAACAGCTCAGTCAAAACTAATGAATTGAAAGGTAGGGGGACACACTAACAAACAGCATATACTGGGGGTCCCCCAGGGCTGGGATCAGGAGACACTGATTTATTCAATGTCATTCTTGTGTATATACACAAAATGAGACTAGTCTGGCAAATCGTAGTCAGTGGAGGAGCCCCAGTGACACAAGGGAGCATGTCCACCCAAGAAACCCATCAACCGAAGGTTTGTGAATCCTCTCTGTCAGAACTAAGCGAGCAGCATATCGAGTTTCCCCGGTATTTACCCTGTCATGTACACTGAGAGAAATGGTTGGTTTGTGGGCGTAACAGGATTTCCTTCTCAAACTGGCAACCTTTGCAAGTTGTATTTGTGTAAGGTCTAACAAAACTTTAAAACTTTAGTCGTACATAAATGGGAGATCAAGAAATTTGTCGCCTTTATAAAGAATAGAATTACATGACAAGATTTTACATAAACAAGCCATTTATATAAATATTAGGAAATTGTGAGAAATTGTGAAGCCTATCTGGATAGACGTTAAAACGGCATGCCCTTTATGGTATTTGTTTAGAAACTTTTCATTTCATTACTTTCGAAAGCATCTTCGCTTTACAGTTTTTTTTTACATGTGCCTAAGACTTTTGCACAGTACTTGAGAGAGGCTAGACCATTGAAATCTTATTTAAATGTATTGTAAAGTTTATGTTTCAATTTCTAAGGGAAAAAAGTAGGTAAAGACTGCACACTAATGAACCCTGTACTCAGGAAGTAGGCAGAGATTGTGATAACTTAAATTTAATCTACAGACCAACGCTTTTGTAACTCATTTATATGTTGAGGTTTTGAGTTGATTCAAACCAAATTCAATCAAAAGCACATTGGTATATTAGTCATTACAATATAGCGTATTGTTACAATATATTACAATAAACATTACAATTATAATATATATCAGTCCGTTATTGCTTCCATTTGATTTCATTGTTGTCATACAGTCGCCTATAATTGCCCACAGTTCCATTGTGTCAGGTCTAACTGCTTCCTGCAATAAATGTAATTATTATGTAATTGAATGTAATTATTTTATACATATAAACAGAAAACCAAAAAAACTCTTTGGAAATTGGAATGCAAATGCATAATAAAGGCACAAGCCTGGTCATCAATTAAATCGCCTCAGATGAGGAGAAAATCATCCATCACAATGTAGCAGCTATGCCGGCCATTAGAGATGGGTGGTATTAACGACGTGTAAAGATTAACAAATTATAACTGCTGATTATGATGGTAAAGGTGTCGACACTATATTACGGGCGCAGTCTCCCCGATGGAGTCATTACTCATCAGATCAATCCCCAGCATTGGGTCGGGCAAGAAAAATAACTGATAATTAGATAATTGCTCTAAAATTCATCAAAATTCATTGAATTTATTGGTTATTTCCTTTAGAAGAAAAAAAACAAACAGATAGTAAAGATCCGGTGAGCCAGATGTTAAAATTTGATTAAGTAGGAGGGTAGAGAAAAAAAAGGAACAGTATAATAATGGCATGATTGCGTTATTAAATCACTTTGGGATGTGCATGTCAAACGTGATCACTGAGCATGTGATTTATGACCCCGCCATCAATGCAAATGAGCCCTTGAGTCACGTGGTGGGGGTGGAATGCACATGATCTGGAGTAACCTACTGAATGTAAAAGGGTCATTGTCTTGGATATCCAACAGGGTTTCATCAGCCTGGGCGCTGGAGAGACCCGTTACCCCAGACTGAAAGTTATTTACATTCACACCACATCCATACCAGGTTCACTTGGTTATACTCTCGTTTAGTTGAATGGTTGTGTTATAGACATAAATTAAATTGCCTTTAAATTGCGTTATGTGAATTACATTGCTTAATTGTTTTTGTTAGCAGACTGCCTTATCTGTCGTGACATGCAGGGACGCAATAACACAAGTTTTTAGATAAAGGAAGAAGGGGGACAAGAATAATTCCAAGACAGGGAAATTACAATGAAAACGAACAACGTGAAATGAAAGCCCACTGCTCTAATGGATTCCCTGCAGCTGCCTCGCCCAAACAAATCAGCTACCTTAAATTCACCGCATTAAACACCATATGACTAATGCCTGTCCATTAGTCCGGAAGAGGATGCCAATTGACAATATTCACGTTTTGAGGGGAAATAATTACAGAAATTATCCAGAAATTTTGGTCTCTGGTCGGAACTGGACGTACTCGAAAAATCAGAAAAATATATTTTAACGGCAAAACACTCACATCACCAAATAGCAAGGCCTCACGCTGAAATTCGACTTGCATTACAATGCGCTTGAACAATTCTCCGGAGCGTGCCAGGTCTAATGCGAGTCCATGCTGCTCGCGCATTTGATTTACTGAACGTTTAAAGGAGGCCACTCGGGACCGGGGATGGCTTTGCGGAGAAGCAGGAGCAGCAGCAGCACGCGTTTCGCCCCTACTGATCCCTAGCAGGGGTAATGCATCTCAGTGGCAATGACATAATGCTCCGAAAAAGGGTGGGTGATGTAATGCGTCTCTGGCCTGGAGACACGATGCGGACACAGACCAGACAGCTCTCCACTTGTGTTTTCCCTGAATCGTTACCGAGGTTGCATCCCTGTTGGAATGTGTGAATATTTTACAAGCGCATTAAAACAGAGAATAAAGGGATGCAGAGGAGCTTGTTTGAAATACTTAGAAATACTAATAATTTGCACAAAATATACTTACTGGTAATCTCATATCTACAGGGTTCTCTCTGGTTTTTCTGGTCTATTGTGTGTGTGTGTGCGTGACCCTGGACCCTCCCCCACACACACACACACACACACACACTTGAAGGGCATAAATAATTATGCTGTTAATAATGTTTAAGTCAAAGGAATATCAGCCACTTAAAAGGAGCAGAATTCCCCTTGCTTTTACAGCATGACAGATTTATTATGATTACTTACACCCTAGAAACATATCTGACGGCATGTTACATAATTGCCTTATTTGTGAATTTGACATACAATAATAATACAGGTTTGCATCTGAAATTAATAAAAAATGTACTTGGGGAAAAGCTTTAACAAAAAGAATGAACATGATCAAAAAAACCAATAGCTTTCTTTAATACGTATATATAAATGCCATTAAAATCCAGTTTGATGATGAGTATCTGACATAAATTTCTAAAATAAAACTTGGTACCTCTAGTTTCCTGCAGTTGGACCTGCTCAATAACATCTGGTTGGTCATATTTGACAACAATCATAGTGCCAAGATTCAAAAATGAACCTGCTATACTAAAATTAACCTTTTTTGGGTGCCCTTTGATTTTTAGAAAGCAATTTCTATTAATTTCTCCTAAAAGAGCCATCCCAAATTTAAAGCAAAGGTACTGCACTGATGAGCCCTGATCAGAGTCAAACGTGTCGGCAGTTACTTGATTCTTAATATGAATGCTTGAAGAAACTGAAACGGCTCTTATTTATGTGAATTTACGTACGGAATGGAAGTTCTGTAGATCCATTGTAAGGTGGTGAACAAGATTATTTTAGTATCATTAACTTGGCTATAGCTTTAGATTTCAACATGCAGGCCGTATTTACACCGTTCTTGCAGTAATAATGATTCGTCTTTGTTTGTTTGATAGTTTTACATTTAAATTAATTGTCTGGTTCTTTAACCACTTTCTGGGATGATCTATTTGCGGACTAGACGGAAAGACTAACAGCATTAACCCTCACCTTCTCCCTCCTCCTGGATAATCTCGACCCCCAACTTGCACGCACGCACGCACGCACGCACGCACGCACGCACGCACGCAGCCATTGGATCTGTGAACACCTTCCCACAAATTAAATACTGCCCCAGACCACAGTGCCGCAAGCTGGGTCCCTCACCTCCCGTGTACACTTAAAAGTCAAAGGTTCACAAATAACTCGTAAAGGCTGGTGAGTGTGATACTGTGTGAGAAAATGACTCATCGAGAATAGATAGCAAAACTGATAAGAAAAAGTAGGCCTAGATCTCATCGGTATAAATGTTGAAAGGTCTGTTTTAAATGAGAATATATCATCTTATTGACGTCAACACTGTACATTGTTGTTTCATATTTTTAAAGTAAATGCTACAATGACATTTAAACTGCATTTATAAAAACGTTTGTTTGTTGTGAAGCCTACTATAAACTACTACTATCATTATTGAGGCCTAATATCGTTTGTAAATAAGTCAAACCACAAAATGGAACCAAAGAAACTGCTCAACTTATTCAAAAGCATTTACTCACAGTATTTAAAAAGTACTCAATGTAGTCTAAATATACACAAATAATAGGTTGCATTAAAGGGTTGTTAAAACCGCTTCAGTACAAAAATAAATGCATGGCTTTGTATTTTATTGGTGGTCATCACCCGCAATGAAAAACCCTAGCCTTACATTTGAGCTGATGTGTTTTAGATGACGGCACATCAATCCTGTCACGACTAATCATCAAATCATCAATATGAAAAGAAGACAAGATGGAAGAATGACTTGGTAAGTTGCTCCACACCGTGCACACACAAATAAAAATAAAATACGAGCCTGGAGCCTCAAGTTGTTATTGAACTCCCTGGTATCAGACAGTACTGATTGTTTTCTTTAACGATCAAAGTAAATAAGCCATTTTTCTCTCCTTAGCTTGTATGAGGACCCCGATTAAATGCAATAAAATAGGTATGATATCAGTCAGCCTTGGCTCTGTACTCCCTTCACGTCGAAGTTATATCAGCAAACCTGTGGAAAGAAATGCTGGCCTTTTGATGAAAGGTGGGTCTATCTATAGGGTTTAGAGGGAAGTGGGCTGCTACATGGCGTAATGTTTTGAGTCTGACGTCGCCTCGACAAGAATCTTGGATGTTTCTTTGTTCTCCAGCTTTGCTTCTTGGTCTTTTATGTGCTCACAACCATCTTCCCCTCTTCATGCATGTAAGTTCAGTACATCACGCTCAGAAGTTTCCAAAGGAAGTCCTTTGAAAGTGAAATATCAAAAGATAACAATCTCCTGGACGGTTTTTATCATTTGTTTGTTGAAACGGATGCTAATATTTCAGAAACCACTTTGAGGTTCCAAGCAATATCACGCTTCACGCGTAGAGATGTTCAGCAGGAAACCTAATGCCTTGTTTGCCGCCATCGAAACAGTAGATTAGAGTTTTCAACAAATGGCATTACGAGGTAAACGAACAAACAATGATGAATTAAATGGGAGATGAAAATTAAGTCTGTAGACAGAAAGCTACGTCAAACTCAGAAGACATGAAAATCATTGAACGAAATATGAATACGAACAAAATGTTCTCCTATTGCATCTGCCTTTACTTATTCTTAGTCTAAATGTAAGACTTATATTTACAAAAAAATATGAACGGACTTCTAGGTCTTCTTAAAAGATTATTTAGCCATTTTTTTCATGTTAGGTTAGCAAACAGCATAGCATGCATGTACATACAAACATGCATTCGTTTCAATTGTGGCGAAATTTTAAAATTCCTTTACCACAACAACCATTTGTGTAGACATTTGTGCTCAACGTAATAATGGGACTGAGTAAGCTGATATTTCTAGATTAGTTTCATGCACAAACATGTAACTTTTAACACAGGGTGCATATCTATCCCACGTCCTCAGCGTTCAGATTTTTCTTGGTGGTCGTGGCTGAATGAGCAGAAAAACAATATCTCCCCATGAACCTGGAATTAGGTTCAGTGAAGAAATAATCTAATAGTATATACCTTCATCTTTGGCCTCAATCTCAGGTCAGGACTATCTGCCAATACTAATGATTACTGTCCTGATTGATAATGCATTTTAGGAAATATGACTGCAGAAAAATGAAAATGTTTTTTGAGGTCAAATTTCCGAGAAGGGCGCATGTCGTCTTAAAAATGCTTTCTTTAGGTGCACTGATGTAAAATCCATCATCCCAATCTACTGTCCAACACATATAATGTGTCAAAGACCCCAAAACATTTATCATCAGTTAGACTGCTGTCAGACACGTGATTCCTTTCTGCCACAAAATCAAAACTTGTCCACACAGATTAGTTTTGTTAGATTTGTGTGTGTGTGTGTGTGTGTGTGCGCTAGCTTTGGAACTGGCCCCCGCGCTCGAAATTGACACGGTTCCTCCACCTAGAAGATACCACGGACACGAATGCCTGTGGAAAAATAATATTTTTATCTATTGCTTTTTATGCTTTGCCATATTTGTTTGGTCTGCTTCTATTTCAGATCTCCCGGTAGGATTAAAGAGGGGGGGGTCTCAAGGTTTCGCTGCAGTGTGATGCAATGATTTTACCAGTCGCTTCAATTAGACTCTAGTTTGGCATGCAGTAAGGGGAGAAAGTGCAGAGTAAATTCATGCCTCTTTACCGCCTGTTCAATACAAAAATGTGTTAAATAAATCTTGTAGATTTTGAACACTCGAGCCAGAGTGGAGGGGCAGCCACAGGATGTGACACCTTCACATAAGTGTAATATGACTTGGCATTCCATGAGAATTCATGGGGAATTGGAAAGTGTCAATTGTTTTCATTTAAGGGGTGGAGTGCTCTGGTGATGCAAGAACGAAATCTTGGAGAAATTTCTGCTCGCTCTCCTTTGATTAAACATTCAAACAAATACTCGAGGTGTGCAAGAAGCACAGTATATCGGGAAATTGGCCAGTTATAAATTCAAGTAAAACCTGCCTATCGTCCTGGTGAGACAGCGTTTGGCTGCTGCAGAGGTGAGCTTTGTTACTGAGGCTCTTTTCTGACTGTGACGGACACTGTGGTCAAGTCCCCAACCAACTGCATGAATCCGTCAGTCTTGGTACTTAATCTAATTTTATGATCCTAATCTCGGATCTTAACTTAAGTCTCTGAACGCATGGTTCATGCCAGAGATCCAACCACTGATTAGGATACTTGCCCTCAGGGATCCGAATCAGAAGAGGAAGATGGTGAAGGCGTGATATATAAAACTTGGCCTCAACAAAATGAAACCCAGGAAACAGAGGGAGATATAGAATATGTCTTTGGAGGTAGATATGGGAGGGAGGACAAATGCAAGATAGAAGAGACTGATGGAGTTGAGTTAATAAATATGTGGCACACATCGTTATGTAAGTCAAATATAATTTCAAATTGATTTTATTTTATGTTTTGTTTTCAGGGCAATATACTTAACAGCCCTGGAAAAGGCATGCGTCCAGTTTTCTTAAATAAATGTCCTGCATGATTTGCACTTATGTAAGCCCTGGTCCCCCATATTAATTCTCTAGTCTATAAAAAACGCTCAGTGGTATCACAAATCTAATTCCCTAACCGTCAGGGCATATTTCACTGTCTGAAGCTGTGACAGTAAAGCTGGGATGTCATGGCTCCTTTTTGAGATGGCAGGGGTATGAATAATGATGGGATTCCTCATTAGGTGTCAGATTTGAGATATGTGGGTTACCCCCAGTCCGATAAAAAGCCTAGCAGTATGGGTGTCTTCTATATACAGCGATTTGTCAGCGAATTGACGTACAATTCAAAATATCTATATATATATATATATTTTTTTTTTTTTTTAAAGACTAATGGCAAAAGGCAAGATGCCAAAACTTTGTATGGGTTTAATATTCAACTGCATGTCTGCCTCAGTAATCTACAACAGATACCAGTGGTATTTATAGCTGTATTCAGGCCTTAATGGTGCTTGGGGTCACAACCGGATGTGTTTGGCATAAAATAGCCTGCCATCCAGTATATTTACCCCCTCATAGGATGCCAGTCTATTGTTCCTTTGTCCATATGAGACCATATGGACAGATGCATGAGTTCCACTTTCAAGCGTTTTACATGTGTCCGTCAGTCCGCAAATCCACTGGTACGCACAGCCACTTTCATCACAGGACCACTGAACCAGCATTATGGGATTTAGAACAGAACCCTGAACCGTGTATTTGTAGAATAGTCGTATTCGCAGGATGAACTTATTTGACCTTTGATAATGAGGGCAGAGATGGGGCATTATGAAATTATTTGACCTTTGATAATAAGAGCAGAGATGGGTAAATATGCTGGATGGCATTATGAAATTATGATTTTCCAGGGCACTGAAATGGGTCCACTTACTGGCTTTATCTGTGTGCTCTCAATCTCTCTCTCTTTTTCTCACACACACACACACACACTTACACACAGATTTACTTTAGCCGTTCTGACGCAACTCATCAGTCCTGGTATATCAGCAGTGGGCAAGGATTAGAGCTCATTCAGAGCTGCAGTTTATTTTAGGGTGCTGGCGGATACAACCAAATTAACATCACAAAGAATCCCTGGTAAGGGCCTGGCAGGATTCGGATTTAAACTTCCCCATCTGTGTTCCTGCTGCTAAACGTGAATGTGACACAGCTTAAGTGATTGTTTCTGATTTTAAGTTGATATTGTCATATTAGTGAACTTTTAACAGTCAAAAAAAACATTATCTCCATTCCAAAAGGAGACCTGGGGACTATACCTGACTTGCAAAACCCTGTGACTTTCAGCCAACATCAGCACTTTTTGTTTGTTTGAGAAACCCCTACTAACACTGGATTAAACTGTTTAATCGCCATCGTTTCGACGCATTTGGACCTTTACAGAATGACCCTGATCCCCACTGCCTAGGCAACACAAACAAACAGATAAGAGATCTCTTTCATATACCAGTCAGAGACTATATATATGTCTATATATATATATATATAATTTATTTGTATAATTTCACCCTGCCTCATGGCAATGTTTGTCCCATTCCGATAGACAGGTACTAGATAATTGGGTCTCAATGTCTATAAAAGTCAATGATTAACTGGCTTATCCTATAAGAATGATTTACAAGCTGTAGAGCATTGGCTTGCTGATAAGATTAGGGTAAAATTTGCATATAACATATAAAAAAACTATTTGTGACCATTTATTATGTGCATAATAGAGCAATCCATAATGTTTACGATCCCTGAGTTGTCCCTAACCCTTTGAATCCTTTCAGGAAAAAATTCATGAATTTATCTCTTTAAATAGTTTTTCCACATCACGGTACTAATGATAATATTGTAGACATATTTTGATTTATTTCAATATTTCAACTCCTGAGTCTTGACACCAACATCTGTACATCAACACCAGTCAATAATACACAGACACAATGACATTTGGTGTCTGTGTATAAATTTGGGCATTTTCCACAACCCATGATCTTTTTTTTTGCAAACAACAGGTTCATCCCTGCTCTGGTACCCCACACTATGTGACAATAGTACATATGTTTTATATCAATATATTGGAGGGGGGGAATTTTATGTCCCCCCCAATATATATTAAATTTGTGGCCCTGATCTGTATACAAAGAAGGTATTGTCCTACTGGAATGATTTACAAAACAGGTTAAAGAAAAGTGGTTAGTTAATAAGACATTTTACATATAACACGGATCCCACATCAGCAAATTGGTCAAAATAAAGCACCAGTGCTGCTTGATTGATGGATTTAATCAAAAGTGACAACATACCTTTAAAAAAAAAAAAAAAACTGGCAGATATCCACAAATTGAATTTGTCAATGACTGGGCTATCTTCATGCGGAGGAGGAAATCAATTACATCAGCCAGAGCAGTCATTTCACAAGGTTTGCACTGATTAGCCTGTGCCTCACCTGGAGGACATAGCGCAGATAAATCCCTTTCCCAGAAGTGAAGATTGCAGTAGGCTTATTATGTCCGATTCAGCTCCACATGTTGCTAACCTTGTGAACAACGGCACGTATCTGATCTGAGATTTAAATGCAAAAAAAGGAGAGGTTTTAAATGCGTTGGGTTAATCATTCCGTTGTAAACAAAAGGTTGTAAAGCCTGTGCAGATTAGAAGACGTTTGCAGCACATTCGCAGCGGCTACAAAACCACTGGTTTCCCATTTACCGTGAAAATGAAGGATGAACCGCGAGAGCTATCAATATCACTTGGCACACGAGTGGTGTATTTAGAAGCTGCTCTAATTGAAGCTGCGTTTTGTGAATCATTCCCAAACCTCAGGTCGGGTTGCAGTCCGCTCTCTCGGATGTGTCTGTCAATCATTTAAGAGTCCATGTGGATTTCCAAACCTGTCCTTTTCCCCTCTCTCGGGCTATCTCTTTCATATTTTGTACTCTGAACTTCAGACGGGTCTTTCCCAATCTGCTCAGCACTGCCGCATCTGAGTATCTCACATCAGCAATCTGGCGAAAACAAAGCATCAGGGCGTGTAAAGTGTCTACCAGTATGACTCTTTGTCCCAGTCACTTTTTATTGGCTAACATAAACGATCAGTTACACTGGTTGATGCACTGTAGCGCTTTGCTGAGTTACCGTCTTGTAACCTGTCCATCCTACAGGTTTCCAGCATGTGATGCAAATCAGGAATCCGGGAAAGAGATGGACTGAGCCAGCTTCTCAGAATCACATCTGCTCCCAAAGATAACATACATTTTCCTCCCCGAGAAATAGTCCTGTTAGCAACTTAATGATAATGCTACGATAAATGTATGTAGCACTTAATAAGACAGATATAAATATGCTACAGATTAAATTACTGTGCTTTTTAAAACAATAACATTGGCCTCCTGAATGGCTCAGTTGGTAAAAGCAAAGAGCCCTATGAGCTGGGTTTCAATCCAGCTCATGTAATTTGCCTGTTTTGACCGGGAGCACAGTTGGCAAAACTCTGGGGTCTGGGTGGGCAGAGCTTGGCAGGGCTTCTCTCAGCTCATCGTTAACAAGCCTGATGGCTTCCTGGGCATCTGCATGCTGGCTGTGCCATCAAGAGGGATGTGCCACTCCCCATGCGGGCTGCCTTTCGATTGCTGGCTCAAAGTCGACTGTGACTGGAGGAGAACAGAGTTGTACTTTCTTACCCTCCCATTGTGTGGTGACAGAATTTTATGAGCTGAGAGACGTTAGCGCAGTTGGCGATTCCAAATTGGGGTGATTATGATAACATTGAGCAAAGACCGTGCCAGGCTTTTGCTACATATATATTCTAGTTATCCAGCATAAATAAATAAAAACACAAAGATATAAAGTGTCTTTGAACCATTGCTATATAATGAACTGAGATAAATAATCCTCTTTTCTGAAATAGCAAAAGGATTTTTGCTACTTTTTTATGGCATGGAGTTGACCTTTTTTCCCTCCTCAACTCAGAAATTCTGTTTCAGAAGCAAATCATCATGTTCTACCAAATCCAGTTCATGAACTTTCCCATAATCCCAAAAATCCTTTAACAGATGCGTTTTCATCCAACATCTTCGCTATATGTGCAATTTGTGGCACAATATTTCCACATCAGAATACAATGTATCTATATGTACTTCATATGGTCATTTAACACAGCCTCATAGAGCATATTTTATTCAACATACTCTCATAGAGGGCTAAAAGCACATTAACTGCCATTCACATTTTTTGTGAAATTGGCTGGGCATGAAGTTTGGTAAATTCCAAACCAGTCTTTTCCAAATCGGTAACCTTGCCTCGTCAATGAATCTTGTCATTGTAAAATGTGATTATAAAATACAAATTGGGATAATTGCTAAAGGGATGACGTGTAAGGGTTATGGTCATGCAATAATAAAATAGTATTAAAAAAAATACATATTTATTTTCATTGTTAATGTCTGGATAGGGTCAAGGGGGACATTTTGTAGGGATGATCGTTTTGTGGTCAAATGGATTGCTCCATAGAAGCTTAAGAATTGAGCCGTCTTTTCCCCCTTTCATTTGTGGAAATATAATTAACTTTTAAAAAGAATATTACATATTTTTGTTCAGGGTTAATCTGATATTTATGTCAGCTTGATGAGAGTCATTGTGAAAAGAACACAATTTTAAACCTTTCTAATTCAACAAAAAGATAAACATTCTATACCAGTACTGGAGCAATGACAGTTGATGGAATTAATGAGGCCCAGATGGTAAAATAGCACTTTATATTGTTTGGCGTGTAATAGAACACCATTAATTCAGAAAGCCGCTCGTGGGCAACATTAAATGTTGTCAATATAGATACTGAAAATTTGTAAAAAATTACAAATTTAAAAATTTAAAAAAAATTAAAAGTGGAGCTAATTATCAAGAAGCTAAAGCTCAATGTCACGTTGACAGAGAGACAGACAGATGATGAGGGGGGAATACAGAGGATGAGAATTAATATGGAGCTACCATGGAGAAAGGCTGGTGGAACAGTGGTTGGGAATGCAAGATCCAATTTTGTGTGAGTCACTGAAGGCATTTGGATCAGGACACTGTATCAAGAATAAGATAAGCAGGCTGTTTGTTTGTCCTCACCTGGCATTTCCACAACTATCCAACCCTGTGTTGACAGAGACCTAGAACACTACATGTCTGTGAAACAGTATATGTCTGTGTTGCAGCAATGGAAAGGAACATATGGAGGGATAACCAGGTCGGGGCAGATGTTAGCTACTGTAACGCTTCCAATCCAAATAGAACCATTTGTGACAAGGTATTGTATTCTTACGGATGATCCAGGAATGAAAAGCAAAGCAAGCTTCCCTTTCTGTGTGTTTCTTTGCTCAGCCACGGCAACATTGTAGCAACATTGTAACATATTAAGCTATTCCTTCTTAAAACAATAGCCTGTTTTTATTTCTTTATCTGCAGAGATACACCTGTTCACTGGTTCGGCTAGTCATCAGGTAGAATAGCCCTCGGGAGTCTCTTATTTTGCTTTTCTTCCGGGTACCAGAAATGCTGATCTCGGCCTTCCATCTTAGCAAATGTTGGTGGCCTCTGATTTTTCTGCCAGTCCCACCCTCAGGTAAAATACCTGGAAGAAACGTTAAATCGCCATTGGTTTTATCAGTGGTAATATAGCAGATGTTTTATTTATTTACTTTATTTCGGCCATGGATGTCTCTCTGGTCCGCTGGTCGGCAACAATGCTGTCCTTTTCTTTCCCATGGGAATCTACCCCTTTTCAATTTTTAAATCAAATAACGCGCAGTACATTGACTAGACCCATTTGCCTTTGGAGATTCTGCCTCCCTAGGGTTGGTTTCTCAGAGTAATCTTATTTGGAGTTAAAAACAGTCGCAAGATGCAGATCTAATCAGTTGTGTGAAGTTTTATTAATAAGAGTGGTTTGAGAGTGGTCTTCTACAATATGCGCTAAAGCATGTTCGTTGAAGGTGTCCTGCATGCAAGGGGATTGCGTGCTAGATATCTGGGTTGATAAGATTATACTGAATTACCAGGGGACACAAAGAGAGAGGAAATTAAATAGAATACCACTGTAACTAAATTGGGGGAGACAAAATAAAATATGACTGGGGGTTGGGATCAATATTGAAGTTTAAAGAAACAACAAATGCTAATAACACAATACTAAAAGTAATATGGCCAGACAAAGATTAGGTACTAAAAATGCATAGACCTACTGTATAATAAAACCCTATGGCAGTCAGACGTGTAATCACCACCACTCCCACATATTTATATTTGGCAAACATAGTTAGAACTACATGGTCATTGGGGGTTTGTGTTTCAAGATTCAGGTTACCGTTTTTGGCCATTTGTAAGCTGTGATTTGGAAAACAGTTGCTTTGCTGTCTTGGTAACTAGGACCAGTTTGATATGTAGTAAATAATAAAATAACCTTTATTTATATAGCATACAGTTTCATACAGACAACTGTACCTCAAGGTGCTGTACATAAAACCAATACAATAATCAAATAAATACAGGGGGAAAAGACAAAAGAGATAAGAACACAGGTACTGTCATTCAAGAAATAAATCAAACAAGAAAAGTATATATGATGGTAGGCGTTCTATTAAGTCAATCATTTTCAGAGAATGCCTAGAATTTTACGTGTTTATGCCAAACAGTTTACCACTTATTTCAAAATTCTTGGAAGTGTTGAAATTCAACCTGGATTCAAGATTGGATTGGTCTTGCCCTAGGT
>JAOVYW010000093.1:939750-972129 GCA_025775045.1 Hiodon tergisus | reverse complement strand
GGTAACGTTTTTATTCACTAATGTTTACATTACACAAGATTTGACAATAACCTAAATAAAAAGACCTATTCATTTAATAAATATGAAATATGATTTAGTAAATGGTATCTCATATAGTACAGATAGTTCTACAGATAATCAAACTTAATTGTCATTTATTAATAGTTTAATTATTTAAGTTAAATACCTAGTCTGTGTCCACAAAGTTTCCACAATTAAAGATGCTGTTTCGGTAGAGGTCTCTCACGATTGCTACACGCGATTCTGAAATGAAATGCTTTATATAGTCCTGAGGGCTAATTAAAGAAAGGACTGCAAAAATAGCCAAGATATAACTTCCCGCCAGTGCGGCAATAGGGCACAGACGGCTTCATGGCAACACGCTGAGCTTACCTTCCGAAATAAAAACTTGGCACGACGGGAGACACGGAGACTGGAGACATGGCTTCATTAATAATAACTTTCATGAAGCCCTAAGAATTACTTCGCATTGACATTCACATTTTCTTACTCTTTATTAAAAAACATGCATTTTTTGGTTTTCCAACAAGACCTAGAATTCCTACATTCAACCTCTTATACAGCCGGATACTTATTTAAGCAACTCGTGGCCAAGTACCTTGCTCAAGGATACAACAACTGTAACAACTACACCACCCGCTGCACTTTTGTTACAGGTGTACTTAAATCATTAAGTATTTAAGCATATACTTTTAAATCATCATATTTCTCATAGTCTAAACACGTGTCTACAGGTCTGTTTTTACCAAACAATACAAGATACTGCCCTTTCATCATAACTTCAAACTAGCAGCACCTAACTTTGCAAATGCCTTTCTCAAGTGTAACCCTACAAAAGCAGTGTGATGAGTCTTCACACTCACACTTTTTGCCTCTTAGTCAAAATTATAAGCTAAAGATAAAAGTTTTTTTAACAACGCATTTTAATCAATGCATTGATATAGAATACATATTTTTAACTTCAGGTTACGCCGAATAAATGTCGAAACATTGACATTGAAATGATGTCAGTTAAATGGATTGATTTGATGTTGGATATCATCCACACCTACATTTTTAATTTACGGTAAAATGACATAGAATTTTGGTGGAAAAATGGACGTTGAAAGTGCGTTTATAAAAAGAACTGCACCATATGGTTCGACCATGCCAGCTGTGCTACGTTGCAACATCCTTGCCCACTCATTAGGGTGGTGAGATATAAATGACACCCAGTCATTAAATAGCCTAAATGCAAAGGGTTCCTATTTGTGGATTTTTAGTCCTGGAAATATAATATCCTAGTAATGCCATTTAATCCAGGATCCACCGTCAAATGCATCACAGAAATGACTGCGATTAGAAGAAAATGTTTCACTGGTTCTGAGCGATTTGTAAAGAAATCACGTTTTAAGAGAGGTGTGAGAAGTCTAAATGAACAATTCCTTCTGCTTAAGCTTTTCTGCATTAACATCGTCCTAAAAGTTTCATTTATGTCTGTGTATACAAAATTGGGCTTTCGATTAATGAGCTACATTATTACATGCCATAGTCATGTCTCACGGAGTGAAAACTGAGATCAGTGCTTAGACCAGGACTTCTGGGAGAGAACCACATTGAGAATCACATTGAGATGGATTGATCCATCACAACCCTAATATAGGCAGAGAACAAAAGATTCCTTTGCACGCGAACGTGACACTGGTATTTATGAGTGATTTTTGGTTTTTCTAAGGGACTGAGATTGTGCACCACACTTAAAAATCGCTGGTCATGACCGCATCAGGTTCCGAAGCACAAATACCAAATACCTTTATAAGCTGTAGCAAGTCGACTGAAGGACAGGCTTGTCACCTTTGAATGACTTAACACTGGACATATCAGTGCCTGATTCACCGGTTCCTGAGAAGATGGCTGGGGTGTGATTATTCCAAGGTTTTACTCCATCAAACACCTATGATCCCCGCTCCACCCACTCACCACCCATCACAGCTGCTTTAGGAAGGGATATATTTCCAGCACCGTCTCCGGCCCTCACAATTAATGAGCACATAATGTGCTTGGGCAGCGTTCCCAGAGCTATGCTGCACTGCTACCAGGAGCGCGGAGGAACTCTGGGAGGACGGATTCCCTGCCCCAGATCACCAGAGCCGTGATACAGGGAAAGGAGGAGGAATCCAGCAGTCATTCGCGCAGGTTAGGTTTATTAAAAGATTTAATCTGAGCTTATTGCTTTGCCCTTAATGGCGGCATCACAACACAAATCATGCACCACTGCCAACCCTCACCTAATTCATAAGCACAGCACTAATAAATCACTGAAATAGTTTCTTGCAGATTGTGACCATGAATTGTAATTGCAGGCACTTTAAACCTTTCAGTTTTAACAGCAGTATTCCAGCACAAGGGGCCCCATCTTGACAAGTTATTATTACAAGGTGGCATTTTCCCGTTCACGACCGCTTGCATTCAGTGCAATTTCTGAAGGAGTCACGAAGCAAACGTTTGCTGCAGTATCCGGGAGCTATTTCCGTGCCTCTGTTGACTGTGAAATGCTTTTGGAAATGTATTACAAAGCCTCTAAGTGATATCATTATTTTAATATTCTTGGAATGGTATATTTTCTGTGCAGGTATCCATGTGTTCTCATCAGGAGTTGGCGCCACTACACTAGTCAAAACTAGAGCGGCCATTGGCCAATGTCAGCTGGGGAGGGGTACAACTAACACTTACATATTTTACTAATTTAAAAAAAACCTAAATTAGTTTTTTCACCTCAGTAAACTCACAAGTAACGGCAGATTTCCCTCACAAGTGACTCATTAATATATTTCAAGCAATGTTAAATGTTGACTAAAGTGAAACATTACATTAAAATAAATTCACATCAAAGACCAGCATACACATGTTTCCCCAGAACCTACATACATACGTTTCCCCAGAACCTGCATACACATGATTCGCCAGAACCTACATACACATGGATCCTCAGAACCTGCATACACGAGTTTCCCCAGAACTTGCATACACACATTTCCCCAGAACCTGCATACACATGGATCTCCAGGATCAGGAAAGAGAACCACTGTTGTAGAGAGACTTAGACGGAGCCATACATTAAAATATATATAAATAGTATTACTGTGCTCAAGGCATACATAGCTAATACTTTGTCATTGATTAGTTTTACTACTATCACTTAAAGGAACATTTGCTTTCAACTGACCTTGTCATGAAGTCATATACAATATGCCTGAAATGCATTATATTTACTGAAATGAAAAATGGAGGACTATATACCTTGGTGTGAACAAAGCCCCGTAGTCCATATAAATTGTTTGCAGAACAGCAGTGATTGACCTTGAGACCCGCTAATGGAATATTGACTGCTCGCGAGAGGAAAGACTAGCACTGGCTCTAAATGTAAAGTTAATTACAGTTCCCAGAAGATGAAAGATAACGCGTACGGCTCCGCTGGCAGGGAACGAAGCATCACAACATCCCCTGTTTGCAGGATCCCCCTTCATATGACAATCCTACGGAGGCCCCCGGAGATAAAGGTTATTTCTGTGATGGACTACAACGTTCTCTGATGGCTGTACTGCGTGATACAAATTCAGGGCCATGTTGGATCAGATACGAGTCCCACAGCCCACATGCTGGTACAGCCGCGGTAATGGTGAGATAAATCTGATTCATCCCCACAAAGCACGTAGTCAAACTGAGACCCAATCTAAATCCAGACAACAAGGCATACAAAGTTTTTAACGTAATGTTTTAACGTAAAAGCAGAACACTGTATTAGTGCGTAGCTCACAAGCTCTGCCGCAGCCAGTATGCAAATGTTTTTGACTGTCGGTTACTTTGTAGGTGACCGTTTGTGCAATGTACAAAAGTAAACACAAGGTTTTTACAATAGCAAACAGATGTCCAGAAGCAGGCTCATTTCTCATAAACTAACCAGTATATTTGAAACTGGCAATTCATATAACTAATTATGCGAGACTGGAATTTCCGCAGAATTCTTTTGAACTTACGGTGGCACACTAAACAAAATTCTATTTATTTTTAAAACATATTAATATACCTGCTGTGGTTAGGAGTGGGCCTTTACCAGCAGTGAGCAAAACACAAAGGCATAAAAAAGGGCTCCCTAACAGAGACAAAAACTTAAGCCTGTCACCAAAATATCCTCACCCCATGCATTAAAAAACACACCAAATTAAATAATGAAAAAGGAATGAAACAGAAACCAAACAAACTAAAAAAATAAAAGCTACAAAAAATACTCCATGCACCTGCTTTACTCTCCATGTAGCTCCTTCCTGTCACTCAATCAATCACATATGTAATGATTAAGGTGACAGACCTGTAACCGAAATGTTGCCAGGCCCAGCTTCGGTAAATAGATCTAGGACTCTGGGGATAAATATTTCTAGGTCTGGTTTGTTTAATTTCTTTCATATATTCATTGTAAACAATTAACTATCAATCTTGAAAAATAGCTTAATTCACTTCCTTTAAAAAAAAGTTCCACATGGATTCATATGGAAAGTTGTGAAATCATGCTTTAAAAAAAAGAGTTATAAACCTCATAATCCCATAACTCATAATCTGAAGATTCACTGTATTACATAACTTGTATCAAAATGCAAAAAGGTTGCACCTGCAGACAATGCCATTGGTTGTAAATTAAACTGGACAGGTCACACTGTAAATTTCCCTATCAACCTTTTCGTTTCCATTCAGTGCAGTTCAGTGGCTCTTGGACAGGACCTCTGATGGAACGCAAAGCCAAACCCAGTTGTATCTGGTTGCCTGCACTAAGTGTAGTAAAGAGCATCGCTTTTATCAGCCGGTCTATCAGGTCCTGGAGCATCAGCACGAAATAAGAGCCTGGCCCCTACAGCAGAGAGGCCAACAACATTATCAGCAAATTATGTGCTGAGCTCTTAGAAGTAAATTAGACAAATAGAAATAACACGTAAATATGAGAATGCAGTATGGACTTGCTAGACACAATTCACTTTAGCTAGCTTCTCTGTTTTTATGATTATGTCCAAAACTGTAAATATGAAGTAACTCTTAGAACAATAGAAATGTCGTGGAGCTGTCAGGGAAATGAGACCTTTTTGTACCTTTTTTAGAAGGTACAAAATTCATTATTATATTAAATTAAAACAAATACACAGACCAAGTATACCACTGCGTGGAACTGCGAAAATACAGCAAAACAGCATTAGAAATGTATCAAACATAGCAATGTCCTGGGGCTGTAAATGGACAACACTCTCATCATTTTAATGCACTTATAGGACTTGTCTTCTCTTCGCATCAAGTTTTGCCATTATTTGTCTTGATCAAGACCTGTCAAGGTGCAAAGTTATAGCGATATCAGCACTTATACTGCATTAATACACATTTTAATGTTTCAAGGAGAACTTGATGTTGTATGATATTCAAACCATCGGTATTGATTTTTCACAATATGTACCAAACTGCTAGTAAGGCAACATTCTGCTGTATCTAAAATTGGACGATTTAGTTTGTAAATGGTTACACTACAGTCGCTATTAAATGTTAGCAACTACCTACCAAACCACCTTGATAAATAGAAATAGAAAAAAAATCAACCTGGGGGAGTGATTTAGGAGGGTAAGGCTTACAGTCACAAGCACACTTGCTACACTCAATGTAACACAACAGGCAAAACAACCCAGGTTTTACACAGAGGATTTCATACTTCCGGCTAATCTAACATCACTGCCCCCAGTGACTGGGTGAGTTTGCACCATGCAGCCCACTTTAGTGAAAAAGGCCTGGCAACAGCTCACATAACTTTGACCCTTATCGTGTCACACACCATGATCAAATGCAGTCGTATTGCATTTACAAAAGACAAACCCAAAAACAGTACCCTAATCCCAACCCTCACCCTAATGGATTGCTGCAACCACGGCAGATAACCGTGTCAGTTCACTCTATCAGCTTGGCATCACGATAGGCAAGTCTCACCCAAGTCCAAACTGCACAGGACAATTCCCCGCTGACACCAGTGTGGCAAATAGGTTTCAACCAATTCTCGAACCCAGCCCCTCCATGCCAAAGGTTGCAACGTTATAAACTAAATAGGCCTTATAGCAAGGTTGAAATGTGTAGCTACCTACAGAATTCTTCATCAGATCGCCTATGATACACTACACATTTTAATCCCTACTTTTTTATCTGTTTCATATTTGTAAATTTCACACTCACGTATTCCAGATGTTATCAATTAATATAAACAGTTAAAATTTTCTTAATTTTTGTGTAAGGCTTTTATGATCGTATAATGATTTTTCATGCTGTAAATCTACATTTTCTAACTGACGAAAAAAACAGACCTTCAGACATTTTTACCAGTTATAGGGTATGGTCTTGTAGTTCTGTGGTTAACATTTTCCACTTCTGCTGCAGTTGAAACAGAGAGCAAGGGGGGTATCGCAAAACTGTGCCCGATTGGCCGCTCAAATTAAAGTGATAGTGAAGAATTTGGAGGATACAGTGAGATTTAAGACTTTCCCTGCATGCATTATTGTATTTAATCAAATGTAAACATGACTTTTTCACATTATGGTTATATGATAAGCGTTAAATGTTTATTCCAACAATATCGATCATTTATTATCTTATTTCTTTATTCATTATTGTGTATTTTGCATGGTGATATGCTTCCGATTTCAGACCAAAACCACTGAAACCAGGGCTTGGTCCAGAGAAATCTATTGTTAGCAGCAGTACAATGGAAATTACATCTATATTTACTCCGGGTGCACATTCTCCACACGATCAGTCTTTCGGCAGCGGATCAATCAAGTCCACAAGAAAGAAAACGCCGCCTCTAAACCTCCGTTTAGCACATGCCATGTGCCTCGTACGCATTCAGGCAAAGCTGGTTCACGATTTTCCACCCCATAAAACCTGAAACAAAGGCCCTTTCATCGTTGGGTCAGAATGCCCTCTGTAACTACAGGTGTCATATGGCGAATTGCTAGAATGCATAATCAATATTTAGATCAGTTTTATGAAACTATTGTTTTGTCCCATATCATATTTACAAATTTATAGCACCAATTTAAACCAAAGAATAAAGTTAAAAACAGTGTTATTCTGCAGACACCACATTAACGGATTAAATGACAATGCTTTAATTTACACATTTTTACCCACTATTTTTTACTCAAATTATCATTGAAGTATATGAAAAGTTACCCCCCCCCCCGTGAATATGAACTCTCAACGTGCATTCTTTTTATTAAAACAATGTGCCGAGTGGGAAATAAAATTATTTGGAGATTCACTAACACCATTCATTACGCTGGGGAAATGTTTACTTAAGTTTCAGAACACACAGTCCCATCACCTAGTGTTCCCTTTTGAGAAATGACATAAATAGCATGCCAACTTGCCACGCCACTAAATTTGCATAACCTCAAGAGACACTCCAACAGCACACAGAGTTCAGCAGTCTGCTCTGGCCTTAGAGAACGGCCAGCGGCTTCTGTGGCCTCTGTTTCTTCGCGTTCGAGCAGGAACGTTCCACACTCCTTCAGCAGTGGTACTGCAACTGAGTGAAATTAGCACTCTTGGCCTGTTTTTTTTAGTCTTACAAAGAAGTTTTATTTTATCAAAGCCAAATACAGGTTTGAAGCAGTTTTTAAACAGATACCGATTTAATCTTGAATCGAAACACATCTGTGAGGGAGCTTTGGAGTAGCCCAATTTAGTAAGGCGACCCAGTCTTGGTAGCTCTTTGAAAATCTAAACTTAAAACACTGGTTTTACATGTGATATGTGGAAGTAAAACAAATCAAATCATGGTGGCACAACCAACCTACAAAATCATTTATATTACTTGAAAAATAAAAAATCCTGTCCCAGACACGAATTACCCTAGATCATCATTTGCTTAGCACCGTCTTTGTGACAGGTATGAATCCAGCAGATTTACTTCACGCTCTAAAAGGATGAAGGAGAATTAAAACCTAATTATTGACCTACCTAGAGAGCATTACCCCTTAACCTTTTCATAATACTAAATGTCATAGGAGCTGGTTTCAGCAGTTGCCATAGAAATGACCCCAAAAAAATCACGAGTTCTGTTTGACAAAACAACTGCTGGACTAAAAATGGCTCAGATGTAGAAAAGGCTTGGCATCTGTTCAGTCAGTAAATGATTAGCCCCATTTATCCAAAGGGAAATTTAAGGATACCTACTTCAGGTGCCAAGTTTATTGTTAACACAAAATAAAAAATAAAAAAAACATTGCATCAGGACACCTCACTCCGCCTCTTCGATCGCTTGCTGATACCATTAGGGTCTCACTGAAGGTGGCAGTCAATGGAGACACATAGGATACAGAAGTAGCATCTGAAAACATACATTTAGAACAAACGCACTTGCCCGTGAGAAATGGAAAACAAATTTAATAAACTGCATTACTGTACCATTGGTTTTTCTTTATATCAGAGATGTACGTACACACAATAAAACGGTAAAATTAATCAAAATTCCCAGTTTTTTTTTTTTACCTGAAGAATCAATCTTCCTTGCGTCAAGATTTGACCACTGTCTAAACCATAACAGTCTTGCTTTTGAATGCAATCGCCACACGGTTTGAACAAGTCACAAATTAGCCTTTTACAACGCAGAGAACACCAAGAAAACTTGATAGCTTTGGTAATTCAAGAAGGTGTATTTCACAGGATGCTTATCGGTGTCATTTGTGTGCAAGTGTGCGCCCCGTACTGCAAATAATGAGGAATCTTAAGAGTAAATCTGACGAAATCGCAATTGAGCAAGAGGAAAAAACACAGCAGTGAAGAGTGAAGAGGATGCACCATTGTTAGCAACAAAGTTTCGGTCGAAAGCTAAAATTTGCCCCGGTTCTTTATCTTCTCTGAGAAACGGGGGCCGCACATTGGCATGAATCTGACCGTCATAATTCAGGACCAAAATACACTAATCGTTCCATTCACGTAAACACTCAATTTTCTGATACAGAAAAAAAAAAACATACAAATAAGATGACATTTTCAGCTCCCAACTGCTCTCATTAAACCTTGGCAGCACCCCAACACACCATGTTGCTGTACGCCGATCGGGTGGGCTTAAAAGCAAGAGAAGACCAGGGCACAGCACCCTACCACCATTAAACCATTTTCATGCTGAAAAATCGTCCCACCGTAAATCTCACGTTTTAGGAACAGGTCAGTGACAAAAAAAGGTAAGGATTGCTCTTTTGAAACTATTTAATATTTATTGACATTAAGCAGCTTTCAAATCCTCACTAGGCTCTGCCTGGGAGAAAAGAAGTTAAGTAAAATTAAAAAAAAAAAAAAATTGTAAAAAGTACTTCAGACCGGTCACTGACAGTGTAATAAAGTATCTAATTTTTTTTTTTTTAATTAAATTTTTCAAACTGTGCAGCCAATTTATTCTGCGTTGACACTTAAATCCTCTTGGACACTGACAATACAACAAAAACAAACAGGCAATAAAACAAGCTTATATAATGTGTAAGAAAAACAACGAACAATAAAACCGGTTTTGAGGAAATGCGATACAGAATTGCATAGCAGAATTAGCAGTAAAAGGTGAAAGGGAACTGAGCATTTTTTGGTACTGTACTATTGGTTTATCCTCTTCTCTGAATATGTACAATATATATATCACGTACTACGTCCGTTTTAAGTTCTGTTTGTTTTGCTTCTCAATAGCCGAGAGCAGGTTCATGTCTGAACTATAATGCTCCCAGAGTGATAGAGAGTTGTGAATCGTGCAATGAATCTCCACTGCACAGACGCTTTGATAGGAAACCGAGAATCGTAACTTTTGTAAAAAATAAAAAAGTGCCATCTTGCTACATCTGTCAGCTGATCCAAGGTTTGCCAATCAACACCAAAGAATTAACCATCACGACACTGGACAGTTCATGTATTGGTCGCGCGCACACTCATTTACACAAACACATACACTCCCACACGCACACACAGACCAGGGGAGGGGGGATACAAAGGGAGGAAAACCTTGTAGTAAAAGATGACGCATCCCAGGGTTATCAGCGCTGACTTTCCGGCGGGTAAAGCTTAGAAAAATACAAGCACCGTTAGGAAAAGGCCTCCGTCTTCCTCTTAGGAGTCCCGCAGTTCCCGGGCAATTCTGTGCTTTTCCGAGTCAAAAGCACGGGCAAACTGCAATCACAGCTAAACAATCCCTAAAAGTCTGGGCCTCTCCGGCGAGTCCATTAAGAGACACGTTGTCTGGTGTTTCCTCGGAACCCACTTGCGAGGCCCTGTGGGACCCCTCGTTCCGCCAGGTGGCTCATCGCCTCTGGTGTGCGTAGACTGGGTATGCCAGCGTGACATTCAGAGAGTCATTGTGCTGTACGAGAGACGTGTGCTGGTAGTGCAAGACCAGTTCTTTCAACGAGCTGTACAGGTTGTAGGGCTCCGCAAATCCGTACCCCGAGGGCGTCTTGTTGATGACGCAGTGCTTCACCTCGCCGTCCACACTGAGGGGGGCAGAGAGAGAAAAATGGAAATGAAATCATTTCTGCAACGTGGCATGTCGTACGACAAATCGGAGTATGAAGGAACAGGGGAGGAACGGCGGGTTGGGTCGCTAATCAAACACGTACACAACACTGCAGGCGTAGCAGCCCGCCTTGCTGCTGTCTCGGACCAGGAACGTTCCATCTCTCTTCCCCCGGAGCAAGGCCTCAGCTTGGATCCGGTTGATGTTCCCCAGCTTCCAGGAGCGCTCGTCCTGGTGAGGGAGGTCCTCGTCGTCCTCCACCATGGAGTACTGACTGTGGAGCACAGGGGGGGGGGGGGGAAACATCAGAGATCCAGTTTTCCACAATACGGGGACAAAGGGTACCACCATCAGACGGGGAAGGGGAGACACTTACTCCTCCGTGTTTTCATTCTTGATACCCAGCCACTCGTTCAGCTTTTTCTGCCTGACTCCCTTCTGGGTCAACCACCTGCGGCATGAGATACAGTCATCAGAACAACACAGGAGGGCGGAGAAAGGGGAAACACATCGTTTTGTCACGAGAGAGCTGCTCACATGAGATATTGGTCTCTGGTCTTGCGCAGCTGGATGAGGTCTGGCTTGATGCTGTTCATCCGCTTGTCGATTTCTCTGTAGTCGGCCGCCTGCTTCTTCAGGTCCTCCTCCAGGCGCCGTTTGCTGTCAACGATCTCGCTGATGCGCGACTTCAGCTTTTCATAATTTACCATGATCCTGGCAGGAGACAAAACAATTTTTTATTTATTGAACTTAACTAGAAATAGATAAGTTTGTTTAAATTGCCATTCGGAGAGATAACACTTGCAGTATTCGCTATAAACGGAATTACATTGTCATGAGTAGCTAAAGACTGCCATTGACAGTAGTGCGGTTACCTCTGGATCTCCTTCTCGTTTCCCTCCCTCTTGAACTTCTCTATGTACTCCTTGCTGTAACGCTCCTGGGTTTGGCACTGCTCTTCGAATATCTTGATGGTTTCATTGAAGGCTTCGATGGCCGTCCTTTTCATTTGAATTTCCTAAAGTGGAGACAGAGGACGGTTAAGTCACGGTCGGATTCTCGATGACCGTTCGCCGAGCTGAGCCTTTCTGGAGCCAGACTCCTGACTTGCCTGGGACGTCCTTGTGTACTCCTCATACAGTCTGTCGTACTCCTTGTTCTTCTCCTGGTACTGCAGGTGATACTCGTGAAGCTTCTTGCCCACTGCTTCAATGTTGTCCTCCTTAACGACCTGATCCTGCAAGAGAACGGCAACAAAGACTTACTAAACTGCAGGTCCCACGCCATAACGTTGCAGACGCACAAAACTGACCTCCCCGCCCAGCAAAAGACTCCCGCGACCGTTTACAGGTGCGTTCTGTGACATCACTGAACGAAAAATAATCTGACATCGGAAAGTCTTCTCCGTTTTCTTACCTGCTGGTGCTTCGACACAGGATACAGCAACTTCACATCCAATTTAGGGTTGTACTGAGCCAAGGACTCGTGCCGGTAGTGATTAATGAGTTCCACCACGGAGTTGAAAGTCAGTGGGTCCGAGAAACCGTACTTCCCATCCCGATGGAAAATTTTGATAAGTTTGTTGTTGCCTCCTTTCCTGTAAACAAGAGCATGAACAGCTGAGTAAAGCAATAGAAACTTCAATTAAATCTAAATTAAGTGTGACATTTCATAAACGAAACATCACCCCATTGGGTGGGGAGGTGGTGCTCATACCTTAATGTCAGAGTGTAGTCCCCATGCATTTTGGTGGAGGCATCTCGGACCAAAAACGTACCATCAGCGGTATCTCTCAACTTTTCATTGACCTCCTCCCTGTAAATAAATGTGGAAAACGTTTAGCATTAGGACACAAGAGGGGGGTCCATTCTAAATACGTTTTCTAAAACCATTAATGAGGAATGAGTTCATTTTCCTAGGTTCATCCCCGTACTGAAATGCCTTTATCATTCAGTATTGTTGAGTAACATCAATTTTACTTTTACTTGTCTTCAGTTATGGTCCTGATGCGGGCTTGCAACTCAGTCAAGGATACCAAAGCAATACAACCATCCCTTTCTTTGTTTCTGGGCTGCTCAACACACACACACACACACACAGCCAAACTCCGACCTCGTGAAAAGCCCAAAGCCGGCCGGACTTGCCTTGAGATGTCCCCCCAGTACCACTCGGCGTCCTGCAGGGCCATGTTGTTGTTCATACCGTTGTTTGTGACAGCGGCGGGTTTGGGTGGTTTAGGAGGCAGTGCTGGGAGACGGAAAGACAAACCATTTGTTAACAAGTGTGCCCGTTTGGGCCATCAAATGCTGCCCTTCATTTTTCAATACACGCAACACCTCTTTATGGATGCTGACAGAGGACCAGTACACCAAGACTCATCTGCTGCTACAATTGTAATTAAGCCAGACACCAAAGAAAGGCGAGGAGACTTGTGGCATGCTGAAGATCCTCTTTTCCCCATTGCGGCAACTACCAGTTAAAACGGCAAAAGTCGGTACAGTCTATTCCACAGTTAGACATTACTCGCATTGCTTCGGTACAGGAGAATGGAAAAAGAAAAACTGCAATATTCTGGGTGGACCTCCATGTTCTCCTCCACCCCGCACCCCACTGAATCCTCCTCTGCTCTATTTGATTAAAGCAGCCAGGAATAATTACACCGCTTCTCTGCAGTGATACAGCTATGAAAAAGAACCAAGTCACAGGGCACACGTTACACCAAGCAAAAAAAAAGGTCACTCAACATCTCAGATACCTCAGTGTGGGGGTGGGTGATGTGGCCATAAATAATGAAGACTAAGCTGCATTTGTTGGCCAATTGAAACTCACGGTTTATGGCGAACATTCTAGACTAATATTTACGCAACTTCGTACTCCTTCGTACTCGAATAGCACAAACTGAGACATAAGATAGTAGATAGCCATTTAGTTTATTGCGCGATAACGAAGAGTCTGGAACAAAAGACCAGAAAGCACCAGAGCTAACACCACCCCTAACCCCCCCCACCCCACCCCCCATCAAAACCGTGAATGGACCTCAGTTTTATAGCATGTCAGCTCAGATAAGGAAGGACTGTAACCCTCCCCCACCGCCTTCATTTTGCATAAACGACACGGGGGTTCGGCCTCCTCGTCCCGTCAGCATTGACATTTACCTGCAGGGTCCGACAAGTCTCTTTAGAGGCAGCAAATACAGAGCGCTATTTCTAACCTGGAGATCTGCGCTCCTTTGTCTGCTGGAGTGGCACCGTAACAGCTCGGAGCCGCGCTCTGCAGCACTCTGCACCCGGCGCGGTAACCAGGACCGCTCTGCCTCGGTTAACCTCCGCAGGATCCGTTAAAAAACAATGACGCTCGCAAACCCCCGCAGCCATTCAACGCCACCCGCGAGTGAGCTAACCAGCTCCGCAGGAATCGGTACTCGCCTGGTCCTGGTCACAAACATCCCAAACAGCTGATGGTGAAGCAGAGTGCAACAGAGCCAGAACAATGACTCAGGGCTGCAGAATTACCTGGAGGGTCCATCTCTATATAAAATAACATTTCTGTCCCGAAACCAAGCTCGGATATTGGACAATCCATCTTCAAGCCGTCCACGTTCACGACCTTGTCGTATATTAGCATTGGAAAACAATTGTTGCCCTGCCGATGACTGTAGAGGGACATGAAGCCGTGCGATTGTACAGGCGTCTCGAAATTCATTTTAAAACCTAGAGAGGTTACATCACTTACCGCGGCCAATCGAGTAGCGGTGCTGTCAGCAGACCCCTCCTGCCTCATTGCCTGCATCCTTCATTTTCTACCAGCAATGATGTCATTATGAAAGCTCACCGACTTCTCTAAACCGAGAGCGAGCATGTACAAGCAGAGCGTCCCGCGGCCGAGCAGAAATAAACCAGAAACGCAGCAGTCGTCCGCCAAAGAAAGGAGCTACCAGCCGCACGTCTCTCTCTCTCTCTCTCTCTCTACTACTCTCACAGGTCCGTCCCACCCCTCCTCTCTCCACGTCGTCTCTGACCGCCCCACAGCTGGCACACAGACAAAAGCCGTTAGCTGCCTCGCTAGTGGCACGTAGGCCGTCGCCTCCAGCGGGCTGGGTCTAAAATACTGTGGTAATCCAGGAGTGTGACACTTAGGAAATCCAGGAGACCATCATTCCGAGTCCCAGGCCACAGTAAAAATAGCCACAGTTCTCAGTAGAGTAAAAAAGGGAGGAGGAGGGGAGGGGGGGAAAGCTCTCATTATCCCTCCTATTCTCCGACTATTTTTACCCCTGTAGGTTCTGAAGGAATGGCCGCACTCCTCACATTCAACCCAGACTAACAGATCCAGCCACAATACCAACAAAGACAGACTTGTAGACATTAGCACGGGGGAAGTCAGGACCGAAAAAGATTTATTATTATTTTAATTTCAGCTACACAAACATTATGTCGCCCTTAAATAACACTAATTTTACCATTAAACAATAAAATCAACAATGCAGACACATTACATAGGTAAGCTAGTAAAACTGATTAAAATAAAAGTGAAACGGTAAAAAATTCTCAAAAAGAAACCGCCAATCCAAATTTACCTAAATTTTGTACTCCAAATTACTACAGGAATACACCTATGCTCACAGATTTGTGCCTGCGTACGTGTATAACTGCAGACAGACACCACCCCAACCTCCACCCTCCCCATAAAGGTAAAAAGGTGAGGAATAGGAAATCCCGCGTGGAGTATCTCCGTTTCCTGAAAGTTCCCATGATCAGACGCCGAAATCCCCCATGCCCTGCCCTGTGTAACCACAGGCCGGTATTTTCAGTCACAGGTCTTCTGTTTGCCATGCAAGTCAGGGAAAGACACCTCCCAACGTCGGTTTACGTAACGGGCTCAAAAAGAGCTAATTGGCTTTGCTGTTCAAGGAAACAAGCACTTTTCGTGCAACGTTCACTTACTTTGCAAGTTATGCATCCTCACAGAAGCATCCCAGACATTAGTCTTCCCAAAGATAAAAAGGTCGAAAAAACAGTAAAAAATAAATAAAATACTGTATATATATATTAAAGTGCTGACAGGTAGTCCAATTTTTCAAGAGTGCACCTAGAATTCATTTATCCACTGATAGTGAATGATAGAAAAAGTTCTCCCTGTGAAAGCAGGGTCCTGTAGAGTAGCAGCAGGTGCTAGCAGACACTGTAAATGATATAAAGTCCGCGGTCCCGACCCGTCCGCGTGGAGCTCCCCTGCGGGTTAATGATTGCTGGACTGAACCTTGCCTCGACCCGTACGACTCCCGGCTCGCTCGCGCACGCTCGTCTCGCCGCTGCGCTGGTCGGGGGAGCCGGGTCATATGATCAACTGGCGCAGGTATTTGCTGAGCTGGGCACTTTGTGGCGACTGTGGCTGAGGAGGCGGGGCCCAGCCTTCTGAAGTGAAAGCCGTCGTCAGCTAACAAGCGCTCACTATGGAACAGGCCGAGACTCGCAGCCAGCCAAGTCCTACTGAGGATACTTAAAATAGACTCCAGTTACTGGGTCCTTACACACACACACACACACACACTCAATGTGCAGTTGTGTGCAAGTCCTGGCATATCCAACCTTTTTTTTTTCTTAAAGTATTTAAAAGTCAAATAGATCACCTCCAACCTGCCTTAGACAGGAAGGAACTGTGGCCGGTTCAGCAGATTAGGGACTGAAAGCCAGCCTTGTAACAGGGTTTACTTCTGCTAGTGGCACGCCTGCAGGTGCGAACTTCTGACAGCTGAGCGGGGCCTGTGCCAAAGGGAGGATATAAATAGGCCCCAACAGGTAATAAAACGTTTGAAGAGCAGCAGGCCAGACCCGGGCCCCTGGGCAGCCTGAAGAAAGCTCTTTAAGCAGGTCTGTAAAAACAGGACCCAGGGATGCTGACGCGCGCGCACACACGGACCATTATTCCTTCCCCCAAATCGGCCCGTCTCCAGTGTTTATTACCGCCGATGAAAACCTGTTCTGAGGTCAGCTTTGTGCAAACGCAATACGCCCGCAGCCAGAAAATAACTTAATTCCAGCCTTCATTCTTTCAAAGTGGCTGACAAAACTAAACGGCATAAAGGAACTCATTCAGGCTTTTTACATTCTAAATTAGTGATAGGAAAACCTAAAACCAGACCTGCCGCAGTGGTATCTAAAAGTGCTCGCTGCTTTGAGATCACTTTCCTTCCTTTAAATCCATTTCAGAAAATAGAATGTTCTTATGACCAGCAGGAGGTCAACGGTGAAGTCGAAAAGAGCAAATACACATTTAGGCAAACATTACATTTCCAATCAGGCACGGCAGGAGTCGAAACGCTGCAAAGGACTGCTGTTGCAAATTAACTGTGGCAAAGTCTTAACAGCCAACTAAAGCCTGACAATGCAAAAGTCTACTGGGAAGCCTTTCCCCTGCTCCTCGAGGGAACAGAACAGCAGAAACGCAATATCTAAACCCAAACTCGGATAACCAAATAAAGGCACAGTGAATGTCTAAACCTGACAGGTCATCCGTCCCAAAAACTAAACTAAAACAGCAACTCGATCTTTTTCTGATGCCAAACTAAACATTTATCTGTGGCAACGACAGCCAGATACTTAGAGAATAGAGACAAGAGAAAGTAATTGTCTTCACTCCGTGTGCAACGCTAAACAAATATGTCATTTAGTTACTTTCCGTCAAGCATAAATAACCCAGCCCTCTATTTACATCATCCCATTTAGTCCAAATGCAACCAACCTTTTACCCTTTTGGCACCAAGTTAAACACACAATGTTCTTTCACCACCTCCGGCCAAAGCAGACTTCGCCGAAATGCCCGATTTAGAGAAGTGATAAAGAAAATGTCTTCGTGCTTTACGTCCACGCAGAATCCGCTTAAAGTTCTGTCCTGATCAAACTGGCCAATCGAGGCACTGCCATGCGAGCGTCGCCACTGACTTCAGAAATTATGCAACTCTTATGGGCACGGCGAAGCGTGCAGGCCAGCAATACCACGGAACCTCAGCTCCGACCTCTTAGACAAACGGCGGTATTGCAACCAGAGTGCGCACCACCATTGCATTCATGTGTTCATAGCAACAGGACCCTCGCTGCTCTGTAACATTCCTACAGCCCCGCCGCTCCTCCGCTCTCAGAATCTCAGATAAGGCAAGCGCCTTAAGCCACCGGAGCTGCATTCTAGCTTTGAGCAGCCTTGCTCTGAGGCGCGTCGAGGAATTACCTGGGGCCGCCAGGCTTTCATGCCATTCGCTGGTTATCAAGACTTCTATGATCTTGACGTGGGAATCCGGGCTGGGTTCGCAGCTGCGGGGAACAGACGAGACAAACGGCAGAAAAAGGTCATTGCGGCAAATCTCTTTTCACATCGCCATGGCGACGGTTCCGCCGTGCACGCCGGAGGGCTCACCTGGCGGCTTGGTGCCGGAGGAGCAGCGGGCTGAAGAACTCGGCTAGGGCGCGGGCGCTGAGCAGGTTCTTCCCCGAGCTGTGGCAAACGCGGCAGAAGTGCTTGAGGAGGCAGTGGAGTGTTAGCCAGTACTGCGGCGGCACGTTGGGCGAGCGGGCGATCCGCCGTAGCAGCCGGGCGCACTCTTCGGGAGTCTGCACCTCTGTCGGACGGAGATAAGCGTGAACGGGAGGGGGCCTCACTGGGGACACATCCTCAGAAAGACCGGGCGTAGGACGCAAAAAACGTTTAAAAAGCCCGAGGCATAGGGCACAGAAAATATAAATAGGGCATCGGCAGTCAGGTGGAAATGTATGCATGCAACTCAGCCGCAGAAATATTAGAGTGACTGTGGGTCTGAGTGCAAGGTGCACGGGCAGGTGATTGGCTGGGCTCAGCTGCAAGAGAACATTTTTAGGCGGGTTTTAGTTCCCATTAACCACAGATATCCTGTGTCTGGCCACGTGACGAAACAAAAAAATGCTGAAAAGCTGCTTTTTTTCACCACTGCGAGGAACACCACTTCCTGAAGAGCCATTTAAACTCATGGGACTACAGCTTGTTGGGACAAAACGTTCAAACAAATGGCAGATAAGGTCCCATGTTTGCAGTTTGAAACAATTATTAACTGGTAATTTCACCTTAGGTAGTTGTGTGTCCCTTGTCTAGGGAAAAAACAGGCTTGAAATTTTACACAGTATAAAAGGTTTTTATTGCAAAGCCATGCGTTTGGTAGAACGCAATACGAATATGCTATGAAGAAGAAGAAAAAGACGGGGATAGGTGCCACATATAACCTGGAAATCATGCAGCACTTCCTGGTTTCAGCAGGCAATTTGAGTTTTTAGTATTTTTTTCCCCCCTCGACTCTCTGGCTAACAGCACCCTCGTGTGGTCCTGGGAATTATACACCACGATTGGCAGGAATCCTAATGCTTGTCGACGATTCTTATAACGACAAAAGGCCGCCGCTCTGTTTGACAGCGGGAGATTTCGCTTCTCTTCTCACTGGCCTTACCTTGTGCCACGTGTGCCATCTCTCCATAGACTGAAGTGGGGATGACCGGGTGAGGCAGGTCCTGCAGGTATCTCCGGAGGCTGTCACACAGAACCTGGAGGTCCAGCTGCTCCAGGTCCACTGATGGAGAATCTGGGCCAATTAAACAAACCAATACCCTTTTCCATGGACTTTCAAACAGCCGGACCAAACATGATGGAAAGTAGTTGTATTGTATGTAGAGACGTCAAAATAATGTGTCAATGCATTGAAACGGTACACAACATTTGACAACTATTAAAGCCGAAACGGAGAAACAAATACATTTTTTGATGAGATGAAGTCTCAAATATTGGAGGACCGTATCAAGGTAGGCAACAGTAAAATATTGACGTCTTGGCTAAATGTAAGATTTTTTTTTTTAATCTCAAAAAACTGAAACGGAAAAATCTGTACTCACCACTGTCGAAACACTGTCTGACGTCAAGCCCATTTCCTGCGGTGAAAGTCCTGTACAGTGTTGGACTCTCCAAACCTTTGAAATAAAAAAAGACACATTAACATACTTCAATTCAACATCAGAACATTTTTGAACTTATTATTGGTGAGGTGTGTGCCAAGTTACCGAAGGAAAGGATCCGTGGCAACAATTTACACACTAACGCGTTTCACTCACCTTTTCTCTCGATGGCTTCTAAGAGCTTAACCAGCATGAAGGGGGCAGTCTCTGGAGGGGCAAACTGCTCAGTAAGGTCCAGCAGTGCGATGGCTGGGGAAAGACAGGCAGAAGACAACAGGCATGACTACCTTGGCCATGCCGTCTGATGATCTGGGGGTGAGATCACGTCACATAAAGCTCCACTGGCTTTTTACAGCTCAACCATGCGCTTTGACACGTCTGCCGTTTTATGGGTTTGCGTGCACATTGGACCAGCTATAAACCAACTACTTAATGGGCTTATTGGCTGTGCACTAGGAGACTGAACTAATAAAACCACATTGGTGGGGAAAATTTACTTGAATCTATACTTAATCTCCAGTATAGAAAACAGGATATAACCGATACAGACCGATACCAAGTACAAACGATACACACACACGCAGTTATTAAAATACATGCACACCCCCACAAAGATGTTGTGTAGCCTAGCTGCTTTAGAGGCAGCTCACATTGATTCCGACACTGCTCCGAAGAACCATTCCGACATTCATAGAATTTACATTCATAGAATTGCAGTCACCTGATCAAAAGGCAGGAGGTGGCACGGTTGGGCTACGCAAACAACCACTAATAACTAAGCAGATGCCAGGCTGGGGCTTGGTCTCAGATCTAAGCCCCCCAGGTGTGGACATGAAAGGGCCAGTCCCTGGCGGATACTTTATTTGGATTTAGGAGGTGGTATTTTGCCAGGTTCTAAGATGTATAGGCTACTGTTTTAAACTGGGGTAAGTGATGAATGGACTCCCTGTTAAAAAAGGATAAGTACTCCCTTCCTGGTCCAGAGCTTTAGGCCAGCCGGAGGGGGAAATTAGAACCACGCCCCTGACGATTATTTCAGCATTATGGTGCGGAGGGGAAAGATTTCCCATCATTCTTATGAATTATTCGTTTTGGGTAAAGAAAGGGGGGGTGGAGTATTCAGCATAAATGGTTAACCAAATTACTGGCCAGATGGTTCATTAGCATCTCCCTGTGGACACTGGCACAGTAAACAAATATCCCAGGCATTCTTCGGTACGGACCCGTTTAGACAAGCTGGGTAGCCCAACATTTGCGGAGAAACTAATCTGAGCCGTCCATGTACTGTCAGGCCTAGTCCGTCGCCTGGCAGCCATACGGGTTTCTGAAGGCAAAGATCGCTCCAGCAGAAAGGCGACGCGAAAATCCCCGATATGCATCTTCATACACACAGCATGACACTGGGAAAAGTAACAGGACTCAGGACTTTAGATAGTTCTGAAGTTTTTGCGCCAGCTCTAAAGAACAAAGTAACTAATGTGATTAAATTGCACAAATCTGTCTATGAATCAGACTACTGATCATGAGATCTAAAGACACTTTATAAATACCAAAGTGCAATAGGGGGACAAGAAACCTTTACAGACAAATCTTAATTAACACTGCAAGACTTCTATTGGGGGGGGAGAGAATTAATCCAATCCCAACGCGCGATTACCACACAGCAAGGACTTTATTGTCCATTATCTAAAACCTGTGAAAACCTGGCGTTGGACCATGAACGTTGATCATTGAGAAGTAGGTCTAGGCTTTCTCCCGTTTCTTGGGAACTAATTATGTCGCGCGGGCCTTTTCACAAACGCGGATTCTGTGAAGCATGGGTTTATTTACATCAACAGGAGTGACGGTTGAGTGACAGGACGTGGGACGCGATAGAATTGCTTCCTAGTAACACTTGGTGACTTGATAGCTCTGGCACCGGCGGGTGGAAAGGATTGAATGGCACCCAGAAAATAGCAGAAATGTTTTGACCGATCAAGTGACGACTTCTTTGAAAAGCTGAAACCGCGAGCGAGATGGAATGGACAAAGGCTGGCGGTGCTGGAACCATTAATCCTGGGGCAGGAGCAGGGCTCGGGCAGCCTCAACTCCTCACCCTGCCCCCAACCTGACCTGCTGCTGGGTGTCGAGTTTGCAAATGCGCAGACAGACTGTGCACACAATTGGAACTACAGGCGCCAGACACATTCGGCTGGTAGCACAATCGGAACTACAGGCGCCAGACACAGTCGGCTGGTAGCACAATCGGAACTACAAGTAGTCAGACACATTCGGCTGGTAGCACAATCGGAACTACAAGTAGTCAGACATTCGGCTGGTAGCACAATCAGAACTACAAATAGCCAGACACATTCAGCTAGAAACCAATTACTGCTGACTCTCTTAAGGCAACTCGGCCACCAGCTATCCAGCAGTATGGATAAGGTTTAAAAAACACTTAACCCAGCAACAGAGGGAACGGGGCCCCAAGAACAAGTCCAAACTAGCCCGCACCTTCGAGCATGGCAGCCCACTGTAAGCCTGTCTGCTCGACGCGTTCAGGAAGCGAGGAGTGGAAATCAGCCACAGATAGTGTGCTCAAACTAACAGCTCAGCTGCTGAGCACACAGAACACAAAGAAGCGTGAATGGAGTAAAAATAGTCGACTTCGTCCAATCAGGCTAACGATTGCAAGGCAGAGGCAGGACGCCATATTACCGCAATCAGTCATTTTTAAAAATAAAACTTGTAAAACCGCTGAGAGAGAAGACACTATAGGAAATGCAGAATTATAAATGCTAATGTGCTACACAGAGTTGATTATTCTTATTTGGAGTTGCGACCATTTTCGCACAAACATGTGGAACAACATCACCCTCTGCAGATAAAGGACAGACCACCTACACGTTCTGAATAGATTTTGTGCTGAATGCTACACAGCTACATGCAAATAATGGGTAGAAAGATTGCCTAAGAGGCAATTACAACATTTAGTAAATCGTGAAGGAAATAATGGTCTTTTCCCAACAACTTAAATGAACCATATAGGACATATCGGATAGCAATTAATCTTTCATTTGTAAATCTTGACTGCGCTGCACAAATAAAGTAAGTTTACACTCCAACAAGTAAACATTTAGGTTGAATTCAAGGCAGAAATTCTCATTTATCCGCATACCTGTCTTGTGTTACATGCCCATAGAGCATTAAAATACCTAAATGGGGTTTATTTATAATGCCAGTCCTTAATGGTGTCCAACGTTTTGGGCACCCCAAACAGAGCGGCCATGATCAAAATTAAACAATTACATTAATTAACCAAGTAAGAGATAAGCTCTGCCCATATTGGGGGAGAAAAAAATTAGTTGTTGAATCATGTCTACCAGGACAACCAGACAGCATTAGCTAGCATTACCAAACCACAGCAAACTGGTAAACTGCAGGACACCGATTAGTATATCTAATGGTAAAGTGGCTAGATTAAAAAACACAAAGATGTAAACAGAACAGTGTTTGAGCTAGCTACAAAAAAAAAAAAAAAAAATTATTTGACCAAAACATCTAGCTTAGTGTTAACTTTTCAGTTTTCTTCAGAAAGCTTTAGGTAGCAGGCAAAGTCCGCACTTTTTGGTGAGAAGGGGAACTTTCTTTACACGGGCACCATGGTCACTTCAGCCGTAAGGGCACGGATGGCAATGGTCATGTGGCCAGCGGGAAATTCCTGCCTTGTTATAGTCACATTAACACCCTGCGCTCATAAAACCTGAAACTGCTACGGAAGGGTCATCCTCAGCCCGACTTCAGTTGTTCATGTCCACACCACAACATGGGGAATATAAAGGTTCTGAGGGGGGAGGGATCAATATTCAATCTGTGGCTGTGGGCTCAGGGCAACAAATTGCTCTGCTTGGAGAAGTGACAAAAGGTCTTCAGCACCCCACCCCGTGCCTGCATTAAAATGGAGACACGAGAGAGGCAGCAGAAACGCTCACTCCGACATCCCTTACGGTTAGCAGGAATGGAGAAACCCTGCGAAAGAAAATATTTTTTCTTGGGTGAACGACAAGGACAGCGCGTTCGGCAACTGAACCCTTGAAACATCGCAGCTTGCCTTTAATGAATGGCTTAGCATTGAACCACCTTCATTTGGTGACTCAGTATTCCGGCATATTTCAAATGTCTCTTCCTGCAATGTGTTTCTAATCCACCGAGCAGACGAGCTTTGCCAGCAGTAAGAAGATTTGCCAATTTAAACTTCAGTCTCTTGAGGCGATCAAGTAATGAAACACACATGTGCATACTCTCACGCACATAGGCCCATAAAAAGGGCCATTACTGGAATGGAGAGAAACTGTGTGTGTGTGTGTGTGTGTGAGAGAGAGAGAGAGAGAGATAGATAACCAGTCCAGGACTGCATTACTTTGCAGATTAGTAAAAAAAAGTGATAATTTGGATGATTAAAGTTTTCCAGGATGCCAGACTAATTATCAACCCAAGCGATACAGAACAGTTAGTGACTAGGGCAGCTGTAACAGTTGTGCAACACCTCTAGTCCTGCATGCAAATAAAACATGAGGAAATGACCAGCAAACAAAGAAATGTTGGCAGCTGAAACTTAATAGCTCAGTTCTGGCTCATTGGATACGCGTTCGTCGCTTGCCCTCATAAAGTGGAAGAATGTTGTGGAATCCGAATTATCTGCCTTATCTTCGAGAAAAAAGAAAAAACCAAGGCCCTTCAACACAAGTCATAAAACTCAATATCCATCTCGTATAATACCGGTTAAGCATTCAATAAACCAATAGGAAGGTAAGAAATGCATTTATTTTGTACCCAGCTACATTATCAGACTGACTTGGGTGACCTCATTTTCTGTATCAGTCTGCGAGGAGGGGGAACACCATAAAGCCACCATTCAGGCTGACTCTAATCGGGCATTTGTTGTCCTCGCGCATTGTGCCCCCAGACACCGCCATCAGCACTAAGGACAACAATTGCACTTAATCAGCCCACAGCACCAACGGCACCGCCCTCATCAGAGGAACCTGCAGGCAACAGTGAACGCACAGCGCCCAGCTGGCTGTCAGCCTCTCGGCAAAGGCACGTATTCTTTTCCCAAACCAGGCAACTGTCGCTCTCCCTCGGAAAGCCTCTTCGGTGTGCCACATGCAAATCCGAGGAGAGGCCCTGAAGAGGAGAGAGCTTTCATACAAACTCCAGCCCTCTGGTCCTCCTGCACACTGTAGGGGGGAGGGACTCTGTTTCAGAAGTCACCAGGCCCCACAAGCACACCCTACATAATGCACTGAACAAAAACCAACTGCAAGGCACAATAATCGCTTTTTGACCATTTATTCTGAGTGCGTGCATCTTCTGAATGTTCGAACCATTTCCGTGCAGAAGGCCATTCAGCGACAACATATTTAACACTCAAATGAGGAAGACAAAATTTTAATGAAGAGTCAGAAAGGAAACACACCATCAAAAAGGGAATTGAAATTCCCGACGAAATTCAGAAGTGCTTTGTAGACATTAAAGGTCTTTTAGGATCACCCCCACCTCCGAGTGCTGCACTTCAAAAAGATACGTGCTCATTGGCACACGAAAGAAAACGCACATGTCCAGACGGAAAGTCTCCAAAAAAAAAGACGCGTATAAAGGTATATATAAGCATGGCGTGAAACGCGACGGTCTGGCCACGATAAAAGCAGGAGTTTCCATTGAAACCCAGAGCAGCGTGAGCGGCGGCGAGAACAAAGGCCATGGCTGCAGGAACACGGAGGGAGAAGAAGCCCGTAGGGAACCTTCCCAGGCACTCCTTCCAGACTGCCTGCAGTGACGCAGCTCGCAGCACTCGGCTATGGAAATCTGCTCCGTCATACTCTTCATATTCTGACTGACATTAATAACCCAACTGCTGAACCCACCAGTCCCTAATTATCAAAAGTACAGTCACATTTTGGACTCCACGGCAATTTGATCCCGGTTTAAGTTGAGTCACGGTACCCAAACTGAAAACCAATGGGACTTTGTTCCTGGACAGGGTTAACGCTGCAAAAATGATAATCCAGCAAGGGATTGAGGGGGTCTGAAACCCCTCCCAGTCCCCAAACAGCACAGCACATGCAGATCTACACAAGGGGCCCCTGCCAGGAGAAAAGCCTGGTAACCAAGAGCGAGCTGGAATTCCTCCTCTCACATCTGGTGCTCTGAAGTGGAGCCCCTGTGGCAAATAATGTGCACTGCCCCACCCCCAGCCCCACCCGCCAACTCGAAGAGGGCCCAGGGAACATTATCAAAACATAAAAAAATAAAAAATAAAAAAATGCTGGAGGAAGGGGGCGAGAGGAATCCGCCAGATCCTTCAGTGGCTGGCAATAAATCACAACTGCTCTGGAGCAACAGGAATTCAACACTCTGCCCCCAGTTCCAAGGCCCCCCCTCGGCCAGGGGAGAAACACGGCCCCTTTCTTCTCCTGATGCTACATTTACGCTTGCTCCGGGCGTAACCCTGCCACTCGCTGACCATCTAACAGAGACGGCCTTCATCTGGGCTCTGTCCTCCGCGGCTGGGCGAGGATACTACAATCACACCACAAAGGGTTTGATGCAGCCGGGGGTTGCCGGGCAGAGTGCGCCTAATTGGCCGTCTCCGTTCCTCGTCTGACACGCTGTACACACACATAGCGCTGAAATTTAAGAAGTTGTGTTCAATCACAAAAGCTGCATTCATCTTTGAAAATGAAGGGAGAGCGTGAGAACGATCCAGTAACGGCTCTTGGGTTGGGAACAAAGTAAACATCTTTTCGTTGATGTTATTCCAACGTGGCAGGTAGATAACGGGCTGCAACCAAGGGGCCTGTTTGAGCAAGATGGCTTGCTAGCAGGCTTGGAGCCAGGCTGACAGGTTCGCATGTAAAAATAATGAACTTAGATTCTAAATGAGATGTGCTATGATTAGTGCAAGAAGGGGAGTCTTTAAATAAAAATCTAAAAATCTCAATCTGAACTTGACTGACGGACTTTAAAACGAGGCCTCCCATGCAGTTCAGCTGATAAAGGCATTCAACCAAAAACTGCTTGAGCCTGATTTTTCGGGTTTGAATCCAGCTCGCGTCATCAGCAGATTGTAACGGGAGAGCATAGCGGCGGCGCACGCTATGAAAATGAGAAAAATAATTGCCGATTCCTAATTCATATAAAAAGGAGACGCGCTTTAAGTTCCACCGGCCCACCGTGAGGTGCCAGAAAGGAAAGGCTGGGATACAGTGTGGCCTTGAGCTGAAGGAGGTCTGGGACTGGCGTGCAGGAATGTTGCAGCACAGAGTAAACTGCTCAGAAGCACTTCTCCAGACAGTCTCACAGACGCTGTCAGAGATTTTCAGTCCGGTGTACTTCAGCACCAAGCAAACTGAATAGACAACTTCCATTTAATGGCCCTTTATGAAATTCTGCGTCAAGTAGAACATTGTTGTCCTGGGCCCAGCAGAATACGGGATTGGTTCACATGGGGGCCAAAGCTTCTATAACCTCTGAACCAGGTGCTGTTTGCTGAGGAGGTTGAACCAAACGAAGGACAACTTGCCTCACTTCATGCGGAAATAGGCCAGGCTGTTGCCTGCTCACTTAGCCCAAAATTGGATTATTAGTCATCTGAAATGCATAAGGGTGTTGAAACTTTAATACAGAAATGTGCTCAAATCTGAGAACACAAATGATCCATGTGGAAAACACCATTTCATATTTTAGTCATTTTGCAGAAGCTCTTAGAGTGACGTACAAAGTTTACGGGTTAATGTGCAATAACAGATGAGCCAGCATGCCCTTTAGATCAGTACTGCAAGTAGGTACAAAGACAAAAAGTTACTAAACTCAACAATCGTGTAGTTAAACACTACATATAACATGGCATTAGAAAATGCCAACTGGCTTTTATACGTTTCAGCCCCCATGTCACATGTAGATCAGCTGGCAGAAAATATCATTACGATGGCAAAATCCGTTGTGCGGGGGGGGGGGGGGTTCTAAATTCTTTTTAAGCGGCTGGAACAGAACAGTGGACCCAATGTAACGTTGGGCTGGTACTACGTGCGCTCGGAGCACAATGCACTGTGCCCTGGAGCGGTGCCAGCAGCATTGTCTCCCCGCCTGCCGTTCAGTGGGGGTTGGAGTGCAGCCGCAGCGTTCCACAGCCTCTAGGCCTCCTTCACGGGAGGCAAGGCAAGGTGAAGGAGGTCTTAAATACAATTTTAAACCCCCTAACCTTGCGATCCACATGCATCATCACCACCACACCGGGGCGTTACCTACCCATATAAAAGCACACAAGAGTTTCATGGCGGTTATGTGGTCTCCTGTCACCAGGCCACTGCAGGACTGGACAAGGTGGTCATTAATAAAAATCAATTAGATATAGATTACAACACTTTTCTAACATATACATGGCCACGCATTTACAAATGGTTGGGAACAGATTATTTTATTTTTTTAAGTTTCAGAATACCCAGAATTTATCTTTAGAAGTAAAAATGCTGGAGGCAATTATATGGACACGAACAATAACAAATTAACATGCTGAATAATTAACTAACTGAAGAAACCCAGCGCACCCCTTAAAGTCATGTTAAAACAAGACCAAGATTCTCACGCAACATTTCTATTTTAATGAAGATAGTGTCAACATTATTCCAGCTGCTAACACATCAGAATCGCTGTCGATTCGATAGTGAGCAGACATTGATGTTTAGGTCTTTACCCGTCCCATTCTTTCTGGCATCTCAGACTCCAAGTGCTGTCGGCGCCTCGGTTTTGATTAAAACGCATCGCGACAGTAGAGAGAGGACCATATTACGGCCATCTGGATCACATTCAGGGCCTGTACTTGAGAGGCGTGTCAACCTAGCCATCTAATGAATGGATTTTAATCACAGGACTTCCCTGACTTCAAATGGGTAGAAAACAACCCACGATCTACAATTTAAACTTCTCCCTAGTAATGCTAGGCTACATGGAGATAGAGTATATGTAAGCAGCTCCCTTACAGTAGCCTGTAACTAACTCAGTAACTGATTCGCTTACCTGCAAAACAAGAAAATTGGGTGAACTTTTACCATCATTACGCCACTGTTACAATTATTTTTATCAGGTAATATTAAAATTCTCCCAAATTCCCCAATGTTCTCCAACACAGTTCTTATACAATAGAGTGGATATGAATCCTTTGTTCTCAACGGTTCCCCTCTCTCCCCCCAATCTGCTCAAAAAACAAATTCACAAATTCAAATGTAAAAGGGGGAAGTGGACCAAGCTTCAAAGTTCAGAGCTCCACACTGACTAAGAGGCGAGAGACGAGCCAGACCAAAGTGAAAGCACAGAGAGACGTGCACGGACATGAAGCCATTGACAGCGGCGTAGTGATTTCGACAATTTCCAGGCTCTCAGTGTTGACCTGTGACTACATAAAAAATAAAAATAAAATAAAAAACCTAAGGCCCTTCAATCTTCATTGAAGGCCAAAGGAATAAAGTGCTGAACAGGCAGATGAAAGCCGCCTGTAGTCATGATTTGAAAGCGCCCGGGAGAGGCCGTCTCTGCAGCTATATAACCGCACCTGTGGTTCTCTAACACATCTCTTTATTTAGCTGAAAATTACAACAGCAGCCTCATCACTACAGGCATCCAAACAGCTCCCCCTACCAGCATAGCCCTGCCCCTGGGCACTCCATAACCCCTGTTCCTGGGTGATGTCAAATCTAAAGACTTTTCCCACCAACTGATGAAACAATACAAAGTCTAAATTGGCACCCTCTGATATATAAATATATAGATAGATAGATAGATAAAAGTCCACCGGCAAGGCTATTATAGCCGACAGATAAATGAACGTCCAGTAATCAAACAATAGTAGTTTGTGTCCTGATAAAATGTCGAGGTTTTCTTCCTGCTTAAGCGTAAATGGGAAAAACCACTAGGATTACAGATTAACAGAAGACAGTTAAAGAGCTGCGTCAGCCAACAAAAGGACAAGCAGCCCCACAGCAACAATGGAACCATTGATTCGCCGCTCACCTAGCTCCGTGTCGGAGTCAGCCTTGGCTGGACCCGGCGCAACAGGCAGGGGCCTGGGGGGCCTTGGTTTTGGTGTCGGGGGTGCCATTCTCTTCTTTCCAATGAACTCCACGTAGGTTCCGGGAAAGTCACCCTTCTCCTGTGTCGTTTCATTAAAACCAGGAAGCCAGCCGATCTCCTCCGGCCTCTCTTCGAACCCGTCGCTGTACCCGAGGGCGAGCAGGGCGCCCTTGCTCACAAGCAGTATGTCTCCCACATGCAAATCAATGTCCTCTTCCCTCTCCTTCTTGTAGTCATAAAGCGCTCTGTACTGGTATCCTTCTGCGCTCATTGTGATATCTTTCTCAGAGACCAATACTCCAAAAACAAAGGCTCTGAACACACTGCTTATTGCAGCGTTTTTCTTGTTATTGATAAGATCTGGAAAGGGTTACGAAAACTTAAAATTCTACGAATATTTTCTTTTTAAAAGGAAAGTCCGCTAATGCTCCTTACTGATCTGGTGGAAAATGTCTTTGTGTCTTTAGTTCTTTGGAAGGTGGGTTACCGTGAAAGTCCTGTAATCAGCTGCACCTTTATGGTGCTTCTGATATAATGTGCCCATCTGTCTTGTGCCTGCAGCAGTAATCCTGAGAACACACCCCTGACCTGAAAGAGAGAGCAGACACTTTACAACACATTGCATTGGGCTAGCATGATCCAGAGTGACAGCTAATCAACCACAAAAGAGAACCTATGATTATAACCATAAATTGTTTAGTAGCTGGCAAACGGGCTGCATTGCCCGCAATCTAATTGAGTTTTAATTAAACTATGGCAACCACTAGAAAAGACTAGAGCCTAGAAAGCTTACTGATATACCCGATTATATGAGTATTCATACAGCTAGATCTTTACTGAAGCAACTCAGGCTAAAATTTGCTCAATGGCGCAACAACCCTTTGGTGTCATTTCACCTTTCGAAAAAGAGCTGGGCCCGTTTTAAAACACGGCCACAGCACATTAGAACAAATTTCGATCGGGTTTTCGAAATACTAATATGTCAACTAAAAAAGTTTCAACATGCTCAATTTTAACTCAATTCGTTTAATAAAAAACATTTAGGCATAACAATTTATCCAAATCCAAGATTGCTTTGCATTTGAATTCGTTTATTATTTGCCAGTAGTTTCTTGCAACTGCATACAATAAACCACGAAGTTGCAATCAAAAGCTAACCAATTCAACTATATAAATACAAGGAACCATCGCTGTGCTCGATTTAATCGTTTCTGCCCAAAATTAAACAGACGTCGAATCAACAAGCAATATAATTTAGTCGTGATGGTCAAAAATTTCATGAGAACATCAGTTTGCGGGTCCAGAAATAACATTACGAGTTTGCTAGCACTGTTAGTCTTACTCGATTTAATGAAGAACCTCCTCGTTAATTTCTCTGGGCAAATATTCATTTACTAATGCATATTTTACTTATAGACATAAACAATAGAAAATACGGTTGTATGACGAAATCCATCTATTGGGTTTCGACTTTCGAAGAGGCCACACCGTCGGTTACAAAGTTAGATCGCAAGAACTACCAAGTTACTAACGTTAGCTAGACAGAAGCTAAACCGTTTACAAGTTAACGTGGTATAAAAATCCACTTTTAAGCAGATCATCTTAAAATCGTCACTTTACTTAAATAACGATGATTAAAAGCCTACCAATTCGTAATAAACTAACTGTTTTTCCCTAAACAAAAATATTGGTAGGTTGTCTACCCAACTAAGTATCTTAACCCCGATGGTCGCCCACCAAATAACGCATCATACTAACCACGTCGTAAAGTTAGATATTAACAACATAATTGTACACCGATAGCTAGTCTGCTAACTACACAAGAAAATGCGGAACAAAAATGCCCAACCTCCATTAGGTAATTTAGTTGGTTCGATATCAACTGATATTTAACCATTTAAAATGGCAATACGGAGTATATGTATGTATACACAAAAAAATCTAATTCGTAAACGGTTAATAAAATAAAACAATTTAATATTCAACTGTTACTATACTAGTTAAAACAGAATCACACAGGCACCATATTCAGTTGCAACTCACATGCACGAGGGGCCCAGCAGGACCGACGGAATGTTCCTTTCTTTCCCGAACAATTATTTGAATCAAACGCAGAGAGACCCGAGATAGAGGTGTAACTTGGTCACAAAAACTATAGAAATTAAACGTCGTTCCTAAAACCGCCAAATACCATTAAACTTACAGTGTATATACGTTTATTATTATTAATGTTGTTATTATTATTTCGGTTTCGACACTCTACCCAAATCCCTTTCTTCTGTACTTCTCCTCCCGAGCAAACACTGTCTGCAAAAACCTCAAGACTAACTCCCACAGCTAGACTCAGACGGGCACAGAGACACATCAATCAAATTACGTCAGCATCAAACCACACATACTGGATCACGTCACTCTAAACTCCGCCTCTCCACGGAGGCCCTTTGTGTCGACGTTCTAGCTGAAGTTTGCACATGGCGGATCAACCCATGAAACTGTAGATTAAAAAAATAAAATAATTTAATTGCCAATAGGACCGTTTTAAACCTGAGATTCGCAAGGAATTTTGTCCTAAAATAAACACGTCCTTTAATTCAGAACTACTATCCGGTGCAAATGTGCCGAATGAAGTTCGAAAAGATTACAGTTTTTCTCATTTGTTTACACTGTGGCTGAAGCTATTGACACAAATGTCAAATGGTGTGCCTATTTTACCCGAACCATTAACCATAT
>JAOVYW010000093.1:923490-933808 GCA_025775045.1 Hiodon tergisus | reverse complement strand
CTGGATCAGTTTGGTCCGACAAATCTACCCCTCCCATGTACCTGCTGACGGTAGCTATTGTGCAACTTGTTCTTTGCCATGTTCTTAGCAGGCCATAACTGAGACGACAGACACCTGAAATCACCTGAAATCAGAAATCAGCAAACAAAGACATTAAAACAAGTGCTTTAAAAAAAACAACCATGCAATTTCCCTTCTGAATCAAGTCAGTCTCATCAGTCAATAAGTGCACTAACACAAAAGGCACTAAATTGATGATTGTGGCAATAATAACTATGTATTTCATGAATGATTGTAATGGAATATCCAGGTATTAATTTATTTTGTGTTTACCTGTGTGCTGCTCCTTATACACAACTTGTGTTTTTCTTGTGCAAGACTCCTTGTTAAAAAGTGGGAGCAAACAACAAAACATGTGAACCATCCCTGTTCTGGCGTGTTTTTCCTTTTCTTCACACATCTTTTCAGGTGAGGAATTTCCCTCCCTTCCCAAACTGTTTCTCTTGCCAAATGCCGGTTTATTGGAGATCAGATATGGTTGAACTATAACATAAACTTGGTTGAATAGAGGCACTAACATGTTTGGTTTTGTTATATAGTGCTGTATGGCAAACCACCTTTCTCTCCCTCTGGCACGTAGTTCAATATTTGACCCGGTCATCAAGATCCATCTCAGTCTACCTTTATATCTTCACTTTTGTACCAATATTTTTCTGCTATTGAAAACACTGAGGTCAGGACAGGGCCTACAGTTTTAGTCAACATGCATGGGGAGGCGACCACACAACTGACTTTATTATGTTGATGTTACAGTTCAGAAATACAAGGGCTGAATTTAAGACGCACAGCTGGCGCATTAGTTAAACCGTAATGGGTCTTGGGAAACCAACAAACAACGACATTTTAACAGTGCCTGAGCGGTGAGGAATTTAACTTTATGCAATTTGGTTGCATTTGACTTTTGCTGTGCTAATGATGTTGAGTAAAGGGGAAAAACAATATGTTTGAAACAACAGATGAATTCATTCTCCATAACTGGCTACTCAATTCAGGGTCACAGTGCACCAGAGCCTAACTCAGCTGACATGGTGGGAGACAGGCTAAAACCATGACAGGACGCCAGTCTGTCGCAGGGCAGGAGCCAAACAGACAGTCAGACACTGACGCAGCCACACACACACGGCCAATTTTAAAGTTGCCTATTTATCTAACTTGGAAGCCAGTGGGAGAAAACTGAAGCACCCAGAGGAAACCCATACAAACACGCTCATCATCGCGCTGTTCATAAACAGATCACAGATACATAAATAGATCACTGTGTTTAATTCTATAAAACTGAATCCAAATCACCCAATAACAGAGCGCTTTAATGTTTAATGTTTAATGCTTAATGTTTAATGTTAATGGTATGTTTTTTTTTAAATTGGTGAATATATAATATATATATTATAATATATAATGGTTGAAAAATAAAGTTACCCAATGAATCCTCCAGGTAGGTGATGGTGGGCCCCTTTTCTTGCGATACAAATAAGTTTAATCTACCTTTTAAGAATTCCGGCTGTCGTGACTCGGGCCCCTTAAACCGCTAAGCTGTTTGGTGTTTTCAGAGTTCTGATAATGACCATTCTTCCTGCCGTGTGGGGCTCGCAGTCCAGGCTTTTCATATTTCACCATTCACCGGTTCCTTCTCTCCTGAGAGCTAGTCGAGAATTCTCACACTGGGCAACCCGTGACACTCGGTGACATGAGGGGGGCTTGTGAAATGCATCACCACCAACGCTTATTTAAACAAAGAGGGAAAAAAGGGGGGGGGGGACATTTCTCCGCCTTCCTCAATGTTCAATGCTTCCACGGCACACAAGCCTATTCACTGCTGTGCCGTAATAGCTCTTGCTATTATAATGAATGTCTAAATTCAGGAAAATCCTCCAACCCTGCAATTCAGCACACTGGAAACAGACGTGCAGAGCAATGCATTCACAACAGTGCTGTTTGCATCTAAAAACAGTGAACTTTATAGACTTTATCACCTGCCAATTTTTGGGGGGGTAAAAATTGACTGAACTAAAAAAGTAAAAAACATTATTTTTCTTTATAATTGAAAATACGATATTGTAAAAGTTATTTGTTACTTGTTAATAAAGGAACAGCTGTCCTGGTGAATGTAAGCAATTCTGGTTTGTGTTTACGTTAAAAGCGGCTGCTCTGCCTGCTCTTTTCTGAGAACGATATACACGCTCAAACACTTGGTATTCTATGGCAGCGTTTAGACTTTTAATTGGGAATGACAGCCACGATCGGCTGCAGCATGGAACACCGTTATCTTTGAGCTAAACTTATTCAGAGACGGTTAGGCAGTGCCTGAATCACTTGCACATGGAAGGGAAAACTATCATCAGAGAGGAAGAAAAAACACTAGAGCTTCCATAGGTTTAAATATGTACGCAGTTAAATTCACATTTCAAATGTTATTTCCTTGATGTAAAACAATTAGAAAGAAATATCTCACCACTGAGTTTGGCAAAGAGGCAATAATACACATTATTAAAACATATTACATTTGATACATTTTCAAAAACCTTTAAAAGTTCAACATAAATTACCTATGTATATGCTTGCTGAACAAACTAAACTGGACTTTTTATTAAATTAAAAATAAACTTTTATGGCAATGTATTGGGTTATTCTGAAACCCAAACATATGATGGTCAGTTTTTTAATCTATTCATTTTATATTTTATTTATTTTTATTTAATATTTTTTATCTTTCTGGACAGTCACACACTAAATTGATGATTTCATTACGTTGCATTCTGGATGTTCAGTAAGTTAGTAAGTTCAGTAAATTATTGACAGCATTGTCAGGAGAGCTCAAATGAGCACTCTGTGCTGTTGGAAATTTATAGGAAGGAATTAATAGAGGCCATGAAAAGCTGTCTTTTCACATATCACTGGCATTGAAAAGAAAAAAAGTACAGAGTTCTGGGTGAGCTGTAAAGAGGCCAACAATAGACACAAGGCTATAAATTGGGCCTCACTCTTTACTTGAAAGGACTCTTTGAATGGAGACAGACTGGCTGGAGCTAGCAGCTAGCTCTGATTAATCTTCCTCTGCCTGGAGTGGTGGCCAGCTGAGATATCGGACTGGGGGGGACGAAAGGGATGGACTACGCATTATTGATCGACGCAAATGAGTAATGTTAGAAAACTGTTTAGATTTTAGAAAGTTTAGATTTTGTAAACCGTTTAGATGTTTGCACTCATCTCATATGAAAGACCGTATCATTATAATACAAGTACGGTGGACCAATTCCTTGAAAGGCTCCTCATTTTACTGCTGCTTCCAGTTTTGTCTTTGCTTTGAAGTTTACACATTATAATATACAGTTTCTGCTCATTTTTTTAATGAGCGTTGGGTGAATCAGAACGTTAAACTGTTTTGGTTTTTTTAACCACATGGAACAGCATAATGAGGATATCCGTGAAGTGAGAGCAGATGATTTCCAACATTTGAGGAAATGGCGCAATGTCTCCTCAGTGTGTGAATAGGTTTTCTTTAAATTCACGTTCGTCCACCACTGGCTAAAATGATCTGGTCAGAGTTGCATCTTGTGGCTGCTCCTGCAAGAAATCTGCCATTCTGAAACTGATAGTAGCCTTTGGATAATAATGAGGGTGCGCGTCTTTCACCAGGAGGCGTGGGGCGTGTCCCGATGTCCGCACTCACAGCATGGCTCCCTCAAATCCAGACATCGGGGCTGTTAAAATGAGTAGGCCCACAGCTGATGGACCCTCTGTGTCTGGGACCAGACAGTCTGGAAACCCCTGTCTAGGTGCCTATAGCACGCCAGGGCATGCCTGGTGCAGGAGCAGTCAGACACAGGAAGGCTTTTTTTTTTTCATTTAAAAAAAGTTAAACAATTAAACAAAACTCAATATGACAAAATATAAACCCCTGTCCAAAATAAACAGCTTTTAAATTATATATAATAAAGCTACTAACACATAATCATCAAAGACACATTTTTCAGTCCAAAAACATTCTTCTTATACAGCTGTGCAGTTTCTTCTAAAGTATTATAATTGCTGGCACCTGAGTGTGGTCTCACTAAGGGAATCACATTCAGGTGCATCAATTTGGCTATGGTTGTGGGCGTTGCCCCACAGCTTTTGTGACCTGGTGCTTTACCCCCCACTTTGAGTTTTTCCGTCCCTCAGGTTCATTAGCCGACAGCCGGCCAGGCCTGAATTGTCAATTGGTGTTATACATGGGGAAAGATTCTTATTACCTCACTCAAACACCTTATAGTTGTTCTGCCTTTTTTCTTTTTTAACTTTGGCTGTCTTCTCCATAACGGTACTGCTGCCAGGCCATCAAAGGAACAGCTTTTGCTGAAGGAAATAATTTTCCCTGTCTCCTTTGGTTTCCAAAGATTCTGCCCATAACAGCAGACCGCACACCTAGGGTTTTGTTCCATTTGCTTAATTTTAATGATTGACCCAAATCATTGTAAAATAAACCCAAATCATTGTAAAATAAACTTTAGAAATCAGAATCAGCTAACAAATGTGACTTTTCCTTAAATGTTGGAAAAGCTGTAGAACAGACAAAACTGAATCAGTTTTCAGACAGTGTCAGATCAGTTTAGATCAATTGTGTTCACACGCTGTTGGCCTGTTGTACACGAACAACCAAGGCCCACTGGTTGGTTCTGCACCGATGACCTCGGTCCCAAAGAAGACTTGTGGTTCACACGTCCTCACCTCCCTGTCCGCTAAGTTTTAGCAACCTTTCTAAACAATGAATAGCTTACATACGCATGACACTTATCCCACGCAAGTATGATTATATGAATATTTCTCCGGGAGATAATCTTTCTTGGGGCTTCAAAAGGGGATTGCAGGTTCTTTAACTGTTTTACTTTAAACAGTTCTCATATCTCCCCCATTCCTGCTCAAACCCAAACCTCTGTCTTTTCATCTGACCCGGAGGGAGAAATGTAAATTGAACTTCAACCTTCCTGACAGGAGAAATGTGACACACGGACGACTGGCACACGCACATTGAGCACTTTAGGTACAGACAATGTTTTAGCAACGCTGAGTATGCATTTTTAAGGCCTTTACATTTGTTTATTTGCAGCGAATATGGTTTCATGTTGTTGTGATGAATAAATAAAAAGTTTAAAACAACAGTGGTTAGACCAAAGCAAATTGTGTTGTAGAATAGAGAAGAACAGATGTGTCGTCTTTGTCAGAGCAACAGCCCAGAACAATGTGTCTCAATGGTTCACAAATACACTTAATGTCTCTAAGTCCCCAAGATGGTTTAAAATGCCTCATGGTGGAATCAACTTCACTTGACTTTCTTTTTTTTTTTTTAAACAAAAACTTAATTACCAACGGACTTATATAAATAACAGAAAGAACTTCAATTAAAAAGTCAACGCTAACTACTGATAATTGTTATCAAACAGGACAACAGTAAATATTCTTTCTGTATTCATTCCTGTTTGACGGTTATTGCTTTTTAGGTGCGCATACAATATGTGCCTCGAAATTCCCACTGTTTTCCACTGCCACAGATACCCCCCTAGTTCCTGTCACAGACAACGTTGTTATACTCGTGAGTGGTCCAATGCTGCTGCTGTGAATGTCAAACACATAAGTAAACACATATTCATTTGGAGTTAACATCAGGGCTTATCTGAATATGTCAAATTCTTAAAGATTAATTCCAAGTCAAGTCTGTAAATAGTTTCAAATATTTGAATGTGACATAACATTTATGTTATTTCTTGTTGACAAACAGTTTTATAAACAATGCATATCTGGTCTTTCTGTTTAAGTCACCAGCTACTAAAAAAAGTTGCTAATGCTAGAGACCAAAATTCTAAAGTTTCCACACATTTATGCGGTATGAGGAAGGACTGCAGCACTATCTTCGAGTAGCATTAGTCCATGGGCAGTTGCATATGCTCCCCTGATGGGTATGGCGGCCGGAATAACCAAATGGCTAACACTACAGCCAGAGATGTTGAGGATGATTGTCATCTGAGATAACATTGCAGTAGTTCTGTGCTTCCTGCAGCGGGCTATTTTGGGAAAGCACTCAGTCCCCTCATTGCTGGCAAAGGTTCACACAATGAAAGGATGTTGGGCATCAGGGTAGGCCAAGACACAAGCGTGTCATCGAGGCTGCCTCTACTTATTCACACTGGGGGTAGACTTTTACATCTGCACAAATCACTTCTCCTATTTGGCAGGAGCATTGTAAAACCGAACGGAATTATCATAAATTTCCATAGCCGGAGCTTCCAGTAAAGCCTCACATGCCAATAGCTTCTGCAAAGATTTATAGAGCTTAACCAGCAGTACCAAATGTGGTCAAGAGCGCTATCTATCATGGGAACTGTTACACATGGTACTCAGCTCACAGCTTTGTGATTGACACAAAAATGCCAAGGGCCATTTTCTTCTTTTTAAGAACCACTAGGCTGATTTATGGTTCTCTAGTCACCACAGTATCTATTTTCTAGCTCTCAAAAACCTCCCTCTTTAAATGAGGGGATTTCTTTTACTCACAATAGTTACAACACAACACAGTTATTTTTTTTATCGTCACAAACATTTTCTCGGTGCTTTTTTAAGATTTCTGGGTGCTGATTTCTGGCAAAACAATTCCCAACCTGGGAATTCCCCAGCAACGACATATTGGCTGTATTCTTTGGGTTAAAGATTTCCAGCATACAGCCTTAAGTTAACCTATTTGAGATGCTTACCTGCAATTGTTAAACCACTATTAACTATTTTGGTTGCTTTTATCTACAAAAATGTCAGAACTCTTCAGAGTAAGTGACTGGAAATGGTGTGGCTATGGTTTTGCAAAGTTTTATGGTATGGTTTTTAGATTTATTTCCTCATTTAGTTTTTTTTTTTTTTAATCCTCAAATATACTGAAACAAGTGACTAGCCCTGCATTTAATGAATTGAATGGACATCTTGGGGATAAATTATTAAAGAAATTTAAACAGCAGTAAATACCTGCTAGAAACAAGAAACAGTAAAACAAAGCAACGCAAAGCAATTTCTAAATAACATGACCAGAGTCGGCTACATTCTAAACTACGCATCTCAACATTTGGACAGGTCTATGGATTTACTATCTCCAATTTACATTGCCAATACACTAATCATTACTGCCATTGACTTATCGCCATCACCTTCTCATGCTTTGTAAATGTAACTAAACGTTTGTTCTACATATCACATGTTTTCAGCATATCACGTTGTTTTTACGCTGGCCTTTTTGATCAAATTAGTTTGTGTCTAAAACAAAGCTCCCCCTGTATGGATTCTATTTTTGCTGATCCCAATTAGCCCTTGGTTGGGCCTATTTTCAAATGTAAATCGCCATACCTCAGAGTGATGCCCTCAATGTATCATGGGCATCATTCTAATGTAAGTCTCCACTGCTGTGAAGGAAGTAAGCTTTTCAACAGCTTCATGTATATGGCGGTGATCTCAACATGCCCTTTGAATCAATTATTGATAGTACCATATGTAAAGCAATCTTTATTTAACATAGACACTTAGTTTTGTCAACAGGCTATATCTTATGGAATCCTGTGCTTTTTCCCACTGAATGTGATGACTTCAAAATCATATAAATCCTCCTTGTTTATCAAAAGCAAGTGAGGAAAAGAGCTGTGTTCTGTAGGCAGGAAAGGAGACATATTTGTGGTTCACGCTCTACCAGATGTGGGACTTTCTAAAGAAGTCTGCAACTTCAGACTTCTGCTCCAGATTTATGGCCATCTATGGACAAAGACCACAAACAGAATGTATGGATTACGATAACGAATTGGGATGAAGCTTGCTGGAAAAGAGTATGAAAGAGCCACAGTTAAAAGTCAAAAGTTTCCTTTCAGAGCCTGCTAACAAGAGTACCATTACTTCTTAGAATTGTTCTGCGTTTTGGCGCCAAAGTATATAGAAAACACTATCTGTGCTGTCTCACAACTCATCTTCACAATGTCACAATTTTTTTTAAACATTATTAGTGTTGATGTAGAAAACAACCATTATAATACAGTAATGTTTTCATTGCAACACACAAGGTATTTATATTTAAAATGCTGTGTTTATTTTTTTAAAGTGAACAGCATTAAACACACTGTTTTTATAGGATATATCATAAAATAGTATGTTTCTTCTCTAATTCTAACCACAGTATCAATATCAACATCTAACCACCCACAACCTATTGATGATTTTTTAGGGGTGACCATCAACGAAAATTAGTTTGCACAATGTTTCGACGTTGTGTATTTACATTTATTTTGTAATCATACTTGGCCACCAACAAATAATAACATTTCACCTAAGCACTCCAAAAGGGCTTATATGCATAGGATGCAGGTGAACGGAGCATTTTTCATCTGCAGTGCCCTGAATCTTTAGCAGGAACACAGGGACATTTCCAATCACAATTCATGCGGCCGGGACTCTCGCGTCATCTGTCATATTGAAAATAGTTGTTTGACATGTCGCAAACGCCTTACTTCTTGAAGGCCACAAACAGCTGTGATTGGTTATTATGTAACCGCACCCTTACCGTGGCTATATGTTAATATCTAGTTCTTTCTGGCTCTACCATAATGCACTATGAAAATTGCAACATCGGCTTGGCCACTTCTCAACTTGAATGCAGCTGTGCCTAGCATCTGCGTTAGGGCATAGTCCTTTGACCACCAAAATAACGCACTAAATGCACCATAACAATGAGATGTGACTTAACTGTTCACATTGAAAAGTAACTGCAGATTTGTGCCTTTGGTTAATTTGAGTCAGGGAAACGTATTTAAAAAAAAAAAGTTTTTCAAAATTAGACAGCTGTGTGCAAAGGGAAAGAAAGCAGGGTAGAAGTTAAAAAACATGAATGAATGACTAACAATGTGGAACCATGTTAGAACCATGTTAGACATCAAATAGTAGAATGTAATGCATAGTATGGTATTTTTATTGCAATTAACTCATATATCTAGAAAGTCTATATCTAGAAATTACAGGAATTGTAGAATGGTTATGGCCGAATGATTAAAAAAAATACCAGAACTTCAGAGGACTGTAAGCCATAGCTAGGTCACTGTGCACAAACCACTTAGATACCTGGCAGTGGCCATTTAATTGTCTAGAGATGCAACGAGCATAGGTAATGGACTTCTGGGAAGTAGATGAACCTAATGCGGTCCGACAAGTCCTGCTCGCTCATGCTCTTGATGGATGGGTATTTGCGTGACAGCACAATGTACGGCCAGTGCGCCCATGTGCTCTCACGCTATGGCAGCTCAAGGAACTCTACACCACCCCCGTGACCGATTTTAACAATAAAACGATCTGGCAGCTTGATAACGGTGTTGGACACATTGTCCTGTCATGACCTGTGTCCACTGACTTCATTAGAAGGTAGGTTCGGATGCAGTGCGATACCTTACCGTTCCGGTCATTTGTATCCCATGTGTCAGTACCTCTTTCTTGCTGGGAGGAGTCAAAAATGCTCCTATCTACTGGGTCCATGTTGTTACTGAGTGGGATTTAAGGAGCATCAGGACATAGTTACCCATCCTCTGGGCCCCTCCCAAACACAAAGAGCCTCAGAACAAAACTTAAAAAACTGTCTAAATTGAGCTATGTACAAATCTGGATTATCATCCCTTTGCGATTACTGGTTATATACATTTTTCATGGGGAATGCATTCATGTTTATTTACCGGCCAATGGTGTATTGGTGTATCTGTTTTTGTCTGTTTTGTATTGAATGCCTGGGCATGTCTTTTCCGGAGGTGGGCAGAGACAGGGAGATGGGGTTTTCATTGACACCTTTTATTTGGCATATTTAACACTTTTAAATAAAGAAAACCTCCCTTTCGAAAACCAACACACAAGGCTCACCTTCACCGAACCAGACCTCCCTCTAAGCCCAGCACCTGAGTGTGATTACAATCAGTGCAACCACACTCAGGTACACAACAAGGTCCTGGCTGAGGCTGATTGCTTGGCTGTCAGTCTTGGCACGTGGAGGGTATGGCTCTTGGCCAAAACAGATAAATAACACATATTAACAAACAAGTCAAACTAAATTAGTTGTTTAATAGATATTAGTTAAACAACTTAGACTTTTTATTATTATATAAAAACAGAAACATGATTTAACCAACAGTGCAGTTACTCAATGTGATGAACTTCACAACCAAACACACTGACGCAGCTCCCCACCCTAAAACTACATTTGTTGTACTATATGCAGGGAGTT
>JAOVYW010000093.1:874820-886798 GCA_025775045.1 Hiodon tergisus | reverse complement strand
AAACAGGAAGCTATAATTGTTGAGAGTGATATACAATTGCAAAAGAGTAGCCTCAAGGAAAGGATTATATTCACAAGAAACATGGAATGTCTCAATGCCGGATTTTCCAGTTTCACGGATAAGATGGACCATTGCTCAGACTCAAGGGGCTGGCGTACATAACGTGCACCATAAATTAAAATAGATAAATTCATATCTGATAAACTGTATCTAGTTAAAACTGCATCAAAAAAAACAAGCATGGTGCTGCCAAGAGAATAAAGAAATTAATTCCTTCCATCTGATTTTCAGCCAAATATCACATCCATCTAAAAAATCATCATTAGTACATTTCAGGGACAACAACCCCAGTAGTGTTGTATCCACAAGGAATGGAGGAGACCGGGTGGAAAAAAACTCAAACTCCATCACTTGTACATTGCACCAACAAAATAAGAAATACTGTGGCTTAATTGATCAGCCCAAGGATTTTGCTTTCCCGGCCAGAGTTGGGAAGAAATATCCAGCTCAATTCCTGAGATCCACAGAGCTGGAGAGCATGTGGAGACACATGCAAGGACTACTACTCCCAACATTCACTGCTGCTCCAAACCAATATTATACGGGCTGCCTCCTGACAGATGAATGCTGGGACTCGTAGGTCATGGAGCCATCGCTTCCCAGTGATGATGAAGTGATGAAGATCTGTTCTGATCTCTTCTCTCCTTTGTCATCAAAACTGCTTCCCTCTTCTTCAACCAGGATACATCCACATAAGACATTATCTACACTACATTATTTTACTTGAGTATTCTCGGAATAACACGCTATCTTGATCTAGAGCATTGATGGTATTCCTAGCCAAAATAAATAAAATGTTGATTAAGCTTCAGGTCATCACAAAAATGTTTGGAGGCACTACACTAGAATAAATTAAACCAACCTATCACTACAATTCAATGGCCAAAGCTCATTTTTGGTAACGAGGGAGGGTGTTCACGTCCTCAATGCCACACCAGAATCACATGTAATATAACTAATATTATCTTGTTTATTCCGTTGCCGCTCGCAGGAAAGGGAGCAAGGCACCCAACGTTGTGTTCACCTTTTTTTTTTTTTCGATGATCAGAAACTAAATTAAACACAATTTGGTTTACTTCTACTTCAGATAACGGCGTGGGCTTCCATCAGATCAGATCTTCCACTTAATCTCGTAATCTCGTAATCTCGTTGCGGTGCAGCGGAAACCTTGGATGCACGACACTGGAAACTGTTTAGGATTTCTATGTGAAATAGTGAAGGAAAGCACAAACGATTAACATTCAGGAAGCATCTGTTACCTTCTTCACTGAGAGGTCATGGTGAGAATAAAAGTATGGGCAAAGCAGATAGACACACAGTGCTTTTGTTCAAAAAAGGGTACGGACGCTGCCTTCATTTTGTTGTCTGGGATTAAGTGGTTTCTCTCGTGGTATTATTACGACCTAACAGCATGATCCAGACAGACTGCAGAACCTTGGTGCTATATTTTCAGCAGAAACCCTTCTGTTTAATTTACAAAAGTGTACACAGCATTATAATCATCAGCCAATACTGTAACCTAAAATGCGTGACCTTTCTGAAAAAATGATTACTTAAAAACATGGTTATATGTTATATGGTGTTCCACTCGAAAAAATCATTATGTGCAGGTATCTGCTGGAATCAGCGTGGATAAACAAAGCTAGCATTTAAGAGCGTGGAGTTCCATAATGACTGAGCTTTCTTTTGTGGATTTACACATCGTTCAGACTGAAAATTCTGAAGATAAAGGGCCTGCGCAGGCAGGCACACACACACGCACGCACGCACGCACGCAACACGGGTGGCTGTGGAGGAGAGGAGGAGCTAGGTGACCTGAAGGTGCTGGTTCTGGCAGCTGCGCAAGGCCTGGTTAAAGTCGAGGTAGCGATGGGTCATCAGTGAACGAGCACTAAATGGGAGGTACGTGAGAAGACGAAGGTAATACTCTCAAAACCAGCTCAGCAGCAGCATTTTTGGGCAGGTCAGAAAGGTATGCCAGAGTTGGGAAGAGAGATCCAGCTCAGGTAGTATAGGGCAAGTGCCCGGAGCAGAAGGCAGGTTCTTCAAACGCTGGTTTAGAAGAACCATCAGGACAGGACTGCACAGCCAACTTAGTGACACAGGTTTTTTTGAAAGCGTTGGAAAATATTAACTGATTTTTGCTCTGTTTTTAAACAGCTGCTAAAAACTCTCTGTATAGGCATATAAAGAAAACAAAACATTTATCTCCAGTAAGGAAAAACATTTTTAAAATGGAACACTCCAAGTAGCTCAGTAGCTGTTAAGAGTTGTTCCAATTGAACTCTATTCAAGTAGGTATATAACCCCAATGCTTTGTAATTATCAGGTTTACATACAACAGCAAAACTGAGAAGGAAAGATTTACTCAACAATCCATTGTTGTTGGCTAGCAGGCAAATATGAAATGCATTGGCCATTATATCTTTGCAAAGGTTTTCATTATGCTGCGATAAAAGACAAAAGATCCTCCGTTTAACAAAATAGCAATGTTGGTGTCCAGTCAAGCAGCAAATATCTATTTAAATTTCATTTGTGATTTATTCTGCCAAACACCACAGCTCCACATCCTATTAAACTTCAAAATATAATGGGAGTCGTTCGGAATTTGTTATCCTGCCTTATTAAAACCAAAAGAACCAAAAGTTTATTATTGACTTGTTTGTGGTTTGACTCATATAGCACATCAGCAACTTCTCAGACTTGTACATCATTGAAACTATTGACCATCATTCAGCGTATTGACAAAATAGAATTTCACCTAAGAGAGAAACCCTTAGAATATCAAGTAGAGCAAAACATTTAATTGATTTAATTATGCATTAATACTGTTAAAATTTTACAAAAAAACCAAACCTCTATTATTTCGGTATCCATGCGAATAGGACTGCACCGTTTTTAGCTTGCGTCAAATTGGCGATTTGCAAATGAAAGGTTGACGGTTTAAACCCCAGCTATATGTTGGACCCATGAGCAGGTTCTTAGCCAGAACTGCCTCAGCGCATGTGCAGCTGTGTGTTTAAAGGTGAAAAGTAAAAGTGTAGGTTATGTCATTTGCCCTGGATGAGATTGTCTCTCAAGCAATGGGATAGTAATATCATACATTATTATACGTTATACGATATGTTAAAATTTCTTGGCAGCTTTATGCTGTTGGCTATCCCACTGATGGGATCAGATGTAGCTGTAACTTCAGGCGACACCCAGTGACGAATACATGAATAACTTTGGGGAAGAACTTTCCTAGTACATCGAAAGATGGCAAGGCAAACTATGGGATCTAAGGACTATGCTCCTTAAAGCATAAATGAAAACCACTTTGCGAAGCAAACGAAAATTACGCAATTAAAAATAGTTTGTATGTAACGTGGTTGAACAATAAAGTAAAAATGATCAAACATTTCCTGAAATACAGCCAACATAGCTGTCCATAAAAAGCATACAGGGTCGTTGCTTTCTGATGAAAAGCAGAGCCTAAATTAAGAAAAATGAAGATCCCAGCAAGCAAATAAAAATCTAACACAGCAACAATCCCCGTTTACCTTTTCGATCGACGAAGTCGAGCTCCGGTGAGGAAGTGAGGCATGGAAAAGTTGAAGAGAACCGTCCAAAAGGTGGAGTCAGACATTGTCCCAAAATCATGCCAGCAGCCCAAGGCAAGGTTGGGGGGTCTCACAACGGCAGGTGACCACAAGCCATCGGCGAGCGGTGGGCGTACACCAGCGGCACTCCCGGCAAAGCACTTAAAGTCGGGCTGGATCCGTCCCACCACATCTGCAACCAGCTGCGACATGCGCAGCGTGTCAGAGGGGACGTGTTGTCCTTTCCCCGTGTCCCAGTTGGCAGGTGCCCTTGAGAATCCACAGTGGCGTGTCTACCCTTCAGGTCAAACCCTCAGCTACTCCTGCCTTCAGAATCTAACACATTCGAATTGCTGACTTCTGTTTTTCATCTGTCTGCTTCAGACCGATCTGTATACCCATGCACTGCCTCTGCTTAAAGGGCTCCATATCATCTAACAGGCACCTACCACTTTGTTTCCTAAGGTAGGGGGGGAGGAGGCAGCATTTCATCATCAGCAGGCGGAGTCAATGCAGCCAGAGTTTTCACAATCTACCTCCCCACTTAACTGTTTCAGACATTGTTTCACCTGATTGTTTGAAATGTAAACACCATAATTTTTCACCGTTTCCCCTGATAAGCACTCCGTCTTCCCCCACACAGAGACAAAGTGTGCAGGTCTGCCATAGGAGTGCCTCGCAGAAACTCAGGCACCTCTAATCCCCCCCCCCCCGTTCTCTTTCTCAGCCAGTCATCAGACACATACAATGGTGTGGATCCTGCTCAGAAAGGGAACACTCTATAGGGGGAAAGCATAGCCTTTGACGAACCCGCTGGTGAAATGTTAAACTGAGCTTAGGGAAGACGCAGGACAGAGTGCGAACAGTAAAGCATGAAAATACATGCCTGCGGGCAGCGCAAACAATAATCTTGTCCATGCGCTCACCTGACGATCGCACTGAGGGCGGGTGGTGAAGGTGTTAAAGATTAAGGGTGAGCCCTATCATAGATTAAACTTTCTATATTCTCAAGTTTTACTTAAGGCTGTGTGTTATTTGTTTCTCTGTTACAGGTTTCATGGGTTGCCTCTGACACAATCGGCCTGCCTTCTTCAGTGGGGAAAATACAACACCCCAGAGGACCAACGTAACGAATCCTGCGCTAGTTGTGACTGCTCCAGTGTGTTTTTTACCCCGTTTTCTGATTATGTAAGGCTGCCACTCAGACTTTTCCCATTGTGTCCATCTCCAGCTAGGGCGCATATCATGTAGGATTTTAAACAAAAACCACCGCCACATGGTGGAGCCCCTGTTTTCCAGCACAGAAGTTCGTTCTGGGGGGGGGATTAGTGCTTCCAGGAGTTGTATTCCCACAAAGGAAGCAGCTCTCTTCCTCAGTGCATCAGCAGCTAAGTGACGGAAACAAGGGGAACAATCAGTAGCCAGGACGGCCTGCAACAACACGCCCCTGTGTAGACGACACGGCAAGCATGTTAACCAGCCCTTCGGCAATGTTCTTTGTTAGGGTGGAAGCCAATAAAGAAGGTGAAGCTACAGCCGTCACAGTGGGACTAAAGTCTAAAAGATTAGTTGGTCTGATGCACTTCATGGGTACTCCCAACTCATAAAACTATTGCGCCGGTTCTACAGTGAGAGATACGCAGGAACCACCCACGCCTGCCTTCCTCGTTTCCATCTGATTGCCGGGAATATTTGTGCAGGTAGCCGATTTTCAGGTGGGCTTTTTACTACAAAGAATTTTACATATATGGAGGAATGGGCTTGCAGTGTAAGTAAATAATCTGGTTAAAGAAAATATTATTTCTGGTGCCGTCTGCCATCAGGTTAGAACCCCGGACTGTTATAACTACAGTGTTAACTATTAACACCAAATATCTTTGATGCACCGACAACTGCCAGTTAATGTTAACCATAAGTGGCAGCCATAAATTTGAATACAGGGTGGATTTGCCATGAGTGGATAAAATCAATTGGGTGGTGATATAAAAAAAAAATCTGACATTGCCGTTTTTTACTCACTGTCCCCTGAAAATCAGACAATTAACGATTTCTGTACAAAAGGCTGTATTCCAATAAATTACCATGCAAGTTGTACTGAATATTGTAGCTGAAGAAGATCTGTTTTTAAGACAAGTTATTCACCTAGGCACTGTTAGCAAACTATTGCACTAACCCAATTTCGTGTTCGTTGTCTGCTTAAAACATTATCACGATTGATGCAATTCAAATTGAATTTCTTTAAATTTCTTGTAGAAGTTCATAATACCAAATACAGTAAGCACTAAGCAGCATACTGTCTTAATGTAAAGGACTGCTTTTTAAAAGTATATTATTACCTTCACATGATTGCATGTTGTAACATATGCCCAGCCTTGAAGGTCAGAGATATTTTAATGCAAGAAATAGCAAGCCAATCAATCAGCACAACAGCTGAAATCAATGGAAAAAAAACTTTGTTTTCTGAATAGCCTTGAGGCATACCACATGGTAGCCAACTGCATAAAACTTTCCACATAACCACTTGAAGGGAATTAAATGTGTAAACGGCTTACAAGTGTACAAACCTGCATGAAAGACATTGCTACCCAGGACTGCTGAAATTAACTATAAAGTTAAAACAAAAATTTTAATAAAAATTAGCATTCTCTGAAGACAATTTTGGAAGAAAGGAGATTGAGTATTCTCTGTATGTAGTAGCTGGAGAGGAGGGGCTCTCTCGGCTCTGAAGTCTCGTTTGAGGTCAACCACTGTATCCACCCCATTTCCAGAGACAGTAAATTCAGTGCATAGCAAGGCATGATAATATTAAGTTGCATCTATTTACTCTCCCTTTCCAAGTTTGAAATTTGCAGAACTATAAAAGGAGAGAGGTCACTAACTAGGTTCGAACTGGCTAACCTAGCCTAGATGTTACATGCTTGTTCAATACTGAGACGACCGTCTTAAATTCTAAATGTCAAAATCAAAGATTTTAATTTAGTTTACAAAAATAATGAAATGGGGGGGTGGGTGGGGTCAACGAATAGCAAACAACGGCTTATTTTTCTTTGCAGAATGATAGACTGGAAAAATTATTTAACGTTTGTTTATCAGAGTTTAGAACTCAATTTAATAAGGTTTGAATTATTTACAACGAAAAGGCCAGATAAGGCAATTTAGCTGAATTTATCTTTTAACTGTGCTGTTGCTTATCCTCCCAGAGACTTTGTCTCACCACAAATCTCAGCTTGACATTTCATGCATAACATTCGAACTGAAGATGTTTCTGTAAGTGGAATTTACTTTCTAGGTAACCAGTTGAACGACATGGTTAAACAATAGTCCACGTGGACTAATTTGAAGCGGTCATTTGCACTCAATGAAATAATTATTCCAAGGTAAGAGTCGCAAGACGTATCCACGGTGTGCAGGGAGTGTCTGTGTGCGTCAAATTTCAATATATCGCATGGTCTTCAAGAAGGTCATATGGAGATCATCATGAAATGTGTCGTGAAGAGCACATTCATATTTTATATCCTGTAGAGGAGCAATCGCCGTATAGTTCTTAAACAACACAAGAGTAGCATGGTGAGCATGATGTAATATACGGACATGACAGTATTAGATTTAAAGTCAGGAGGATATGGCATAAATCTGCTTTCTTGAAAGTATGGTATATTTTTAAGAACACCGCTAAGGAAATTAACATATGGTTCACAAAATCCACACACAATGACACAAACAAAAGAATAAAAACACAGGGGAAAAAACTTCTGAAAACCAACATTTTTTTTTTTTTTTTTTTTTTTTTAACTTAAATTTAATCAAAAGAGAGTGAAGTACTCTTCCAGGCTCCTAAATATCTCTCTTAGAAAAATACGGTAAAGCAGAAATACTACTATAATTCCACTGTAGCTGCAAATATTGAAAATAAGCAGTAATCAACAAACTGTTCACATTACACATCACATAAAACCTGATTACTGAAATAGTAGCATATTAAATAAGCTGATCTCAAAAGGCAAAGCCAATTGCAGAATAAAAAGAAAATACTTAAAAAGGAAAGTTTGTTTTCTATCCCTATTTTTAGAGAAAGTTAATCTTGGAGCCAAAATAAGCAACTAGGCTAGATATGGTGAGTGGATATTTTGATAATGTTCATTGTTGAAAGGTTTACTGGATAAGACCCTGGGAATGATCTCATTTGAACAATACAATCACTGCAATTTTACCCGTATTACTTTTTCATGTTAAATATCTGAACGGTAACTTAGGTTTGGTTAAATAAAGCAAATGTGTTCAAGGAATTTCTCCTTTATGTCAATAGTTTTACAAATTTACAATAATAAAGAGTCTATCTAAACTACTCAGTCACTCGTTAGACAAGAAAAAAGATTTCACACCTAATTGACTATGACCGTATTTATTAATTACTCCCTGAACAAAACCTCAAGACCACAAGTTAACTTTAAGTACTCTCCCATTAATACATTTCTCAGACTGGTGTGAAACGCATTTCGATGTTTACTTAGATGGGGTGGGCTATTAATGCTTTGTCCTGGAATTTTCCAACCCATCAAAGCTGGCTGTTTTGTGTAAACATGAACTAATCAAAACGGTAAAAAACAAAAAACGCTGGGACTCAACGAGCCGTTTCACATGCGAACCCCGGTCCCAGACATGGGGGAACAAAGCCTGATTCACGGTGACTTTCCCCAATAAGGACACAGCACTTGGTGTCCCCGTTGGAGAGGACCACTCGAAAACGTCGGGTCACAAGTTAACCCACTCCTCCCCGTCTGGACCCGATAACCCCTTTAGAACCCCAGATTTCTGGATCAAAAGGGCCACAGTACTGTTATCTTGCTTACTGCATGGCAGTCTGTTCCCTGAATGGACCGCTCTGCTAGTTTTACTTCATACACATGGGCATAAAAACATCTACACATTTAATCCCTGAATACCAAACACAACAACTTTTAAAAACAGATACAATACAAATGCAATCATAAAACCGGCAATTAAAGGTTAATCTGGAATCCTTTTTTCAAGATCCTAATTTAAAGGAATAACCACGGCAAACAAGACAGAAAAATTCCGAAAACTTTAACTTTTTTTTTTAAAGAAAATTTTAAAATAAATTAAAAATCGACTGCCATTGTTACAATTGCATTTATCCTTCTTTTAAAAACAAAACCACACGTGTCAAAAAGTAACAACAAAACAAAACAAACCAAAAAATGGGGGGTATCCCCGTGACCATTTTCAGATTCACAGCTGTGCTGACACATCTTTACTGTCCTATCAAAGCAAATCCAAAATGGCCATGTATCAGAGCTCGCTCTTACCTCCAAAAATGAAAAGCATGTAACGGACTGCATGGGCTGCAAGGGCTTGTGGGAGTTGGGCTCAAGCTTCTTGGAGTGAGGCTGCAAGTTAAATTACATTATTTAAAATGCTAATTCATTAGCATGACCGTCTGTGCTGTGCGGTAATTCCTGAGTTACTAAACAGCCTAAATAGAGGCTTATAAAGTTCCTATAGCACAATGTGATCTGTAACACAAATTATTTGATACTGACAAACCACCACAAAACAGCAACAAAACATCACGTTGTTTTGTTTAACGAACATAACACATTCTTTTAGAAATGGGCAAAATCGAAAGCTAATTTCAAGGGCAACTATCCGTTAAGTCAACACACTATCTTCTTGGTTTAAAAAACAATTTAACCTAAATGAATAAACAAGATGTAAAATAAAGTTAAATGTAAATCTTAAAAATTACTTCCCTAAAATATGAAGCATAGAGCTTTTATTATTAACAAATCATGCTTAAACAGCATTTTCATATCAGTATAAGGAAGGAAAAAACATCATGATAAACACCCCCCATCTTATAATTATAATCTTAAATTAGATACAAAATATAATGAGATAATGTAAATTCAATTCAATAATTATTTCAGGAAGAGAATTAAGTCAGGATATGCTTAATAGTGTTTAATGAAAATGAACTACAAAGGAGGACGCAGCTCACGTGTTGTGAAAAACGTTTCATGTCTGCAAAACAATATGTATCATACTGAGATTTGGATTGGGTGCACAGAGCTGTCTCCTTGGCAACACTATCTATGGCGTAACTACCACATTAAACACAAATGTAAACATGTGCCGTAGAGAACGGGGATCTAAGCAACCCCTTAGCGTCGTAGTGTGTTTCTACGAGAACAAATTTAAATTTAGAACATGGTTCCTTGGTTCGGTTTCCTTTTTTCTGCCTTTGTCGTAACCCATTTCTCTTATTCTCCAACAACAGAAGGCCTTTTGTGATGGTACTTTACAGACTATTAACTCATTGACCATTGTCCAACTAATTAGTTAAACAATATACCGTCAGGAGGGCTATATTATGTGACCGTGTATCACTAAAAACAAACGGCCAGGTTACTGTCATGCAGCTGCGTAGTCTTATGTCTAACGCTAACAGACAGACAGACAGACAGACAGACACACACACACACACACACACACACACACACAGATGCAGTAACCGATGCTAGCTGGCTAGCTAGCTAGCCGCAGTGAATTTCCAATGTGACTTCCTGCGGATCACGCTGCTGCAGCTGATCTAGCATCGTCAGTGGCTCAAAACGCTAAAAACAAAAAGGCAAGTACCAACAAAGACATTGAGCATGGCTGTCAATTGAGACACGAAAGAGGGAAATACTCACTCCAATGTCAGCCCTGGAATTCTCAGTCTCTCCCGCTGGGCTTTCATGGCTGCACTGCACTCACTCGCTCTATTGTGAAAATGATATATTCATACTGCCAGCATCCCCGCACACTGACAGAGAGCCAAAACATAATACTATAAAGGAATGGACTAACAATGTCTCGGGTGAGGGAGGAGGGCTAGGGGGTGCCAGTTTGGGTCCTTCCACCACTTCCACCTCTAGCTGTCAGATAAGAATGTCAGCTGCCTGTGGAGGGCAGGGAGGCTGGACGTTGCAACCCCCACCACCCCTCTCTCACACACACACACACACACACACACACACACACACGCGCACGCCTGCATCCACCCCTCCCCATTCTACTGACTGATGGGGATTTGCTCCGTCAAGACAGCAGGGCTAAGAGCACTCCCAGCACACTATACGGCGATCTGAAAAATGCATATGTGTGACATGCATGCCAGGGTCTCTGTTCATGGGGGACGCATTGTGCGTGCTGCAGACAAACGGGAGATTCCATTGTCATCGAGACGGATCGATGGGAAAGATTTTTTTACATTTATTTTTAAACTCTTTTAACCTTATCCTCACCCTAGTTGTTCCAAACACATTTTATTATCCTCCTTTTCAGACGGCTTTATTCTCCCTCCCTGCTTCTCAAAGACCTCAGCGCATATTTATAAATGGAGGCCTGCGTTTAGTAAGGAATGCACATGCATATCTCACGTGCATTATGCGCTAACCAAATCGCAGATCATATATTACACTAAGAGAGCTGCACCTCCAGAAGGAACAAATCTGTTAAACAGTTGTTGTTTTTCAAATCATTCCCAGTTTGTCACAAATTACAATAGTTAAAACAAAACCATATGGATTTATTGTAAAATAAATATTTTAAATATAAAACTTATTTACCCTATACTGAGGGGTAAAAATAGTTTCAAATAAAGTTTAAAGGAACACACGTTTCATTGTACAGTTTTCAAAATGTTTTCAGTATTTTACAAAAAAATCTGAGCTTAAATTAGAGGGGGTTTTTGGAGAACAGATGCTGCAAATTAAATTCAGTAAAGGCATTTCATCTCTCAACTTTTTCCTCCTCCAATCAGAGTCCACCATTGCTTGTTATATGCGATTTAAAAACAACGGCACAATTCTTTAAACCTTGTGTTTGTTTTGTCAGTCGATACATTATGCTCCAACATAAGCCAAAGACACAGAGCTGACATTTCAACAGCAGCGCAGAAATGGTCAACGGCTCATAAATAATTTTACAACCTTGGCTAACAGCAGAGCAGGAAATTGGACTGGCGCAAAGGCAAAATTATTCTTTGGAAAGAACACAAAAACTTATTAACAAGAGTCAACAAAGAGAAGGAGGACGACTTATTTGTATAGTAGCCATCAAAAAGAGCATTCATTTTTAATAAAGCCAGGTAGATTGTTGGATCACACGTTTGTGGATGACAGAGGTCATTACGTCTAAAAGCAAACAATTATAGGAGCCGGAGGCAGTGACCAGGGTATAAGGAGAGAAACCGTCTTTGCCAACCCCCAGAGCAAAACTAGGGCAGGCCTAGAACACTGAACTCTCTCAGGGAAGGTTCCAATTTCATGCATT
>JAOVYW010000093.1:852301-863997 GCA_025775045.1 Hiodon tergisus | reverse complement strand
TATTATTATTATTATTATTATTATTATTATTATTATTATTATCCTTCTTCTTCTGCCATTGGAGTCTAAGGCAGCCCCTAGAACCGTAGGGTAAAAAGTTGTGAAATTTGGCACACTCACTTTGGGGACAGTCCCGTGATCCTTTTCACCAAGTTTCATATCTGCCCCTTGAGCACTCTAGTGCCACCAGTGGGTCAAAGTTGGTGGTGCGTTTACGCACGTAACTTTTGAACAGTATGCCCAATTTCAAAAATGAGGTATCTTTGGATTCCCTGGAGCAAGCCGAGTTTAACGCGCGCTATGACGTCAATTTCCAGTAATATAGATTTTCCGCCGTTTAGAATTTTATGGAAACAGGTTTTTTCATTATAACTCCTACAATTTTTGTCCGATCTTCCCCAAAATTTTAAATTTTCAGAACCATTTGACAGTGAATATAAATAGGCGTCAAAGCCGCCAAACAGGAAGTGATGTCGTATCTCAGCAAATATGCATTTGATGCATTCACACCAAACTTGGTATATTTACTCTGAGCCCTGTTCTGAGGATGCCTAAAATGTTTTCGAGTCATTTTAACTGCTTGGCCCCCTCATTGCTGCTTGCAGCTATATTTCTTCTTAGATTTAATTCAGTAAATGAATCTGATTTAGTGAAGCGCCTCTCACCAACAGAATATTATTAAGTGCTTTGCAAAATTATAGATTTTTAAAGAAACTGCCTGGAGTAATAGCTATAGTAGTTTACTTACAACCAGTTCAGTGGTTAGTGACCCTAAATTGTATAAGTGTTGTTAGAAAACGTATGAGTGAATTTGCTGTGTTGCCTCTGATCAGACAGGAAACTAAATGATTTCAGCTTATTTGATACAAGCATGGAATAATTCTTTAAAATGCAAGGTCTCTGGAGTGGAGTTTTTAAGTATCATTTTATTATTTATTTTAACCAGATTAGGTCCTTTCCGAGATCTTAACCATTATTTAATGCACACCAGTTTGTTCCCCAGTTGTTGGAAACAGCGACCTGCTGTATATTTGGTTCACTCTATCTGAGGTAAAAGAGAAGACAGGACTAGTCACAGTTTGACTCATGTGTGTATGGGTTAGGTTTCAGAGATGACAGGGATGATGATTGTTTAATTTCATCGAAAACAAGTGCACCAACTGCAGAACTGGCACATGCTTTTTATGTGTGAGTAAAGGTATTTATTTACCCAAGTTTTTTTCTGTACACATGCACACACACAACCCTAACCACTATTTCCTGTCAGCCCCCATCAGCGCTCCAGGCAACATCACCTGTTCCAGCCTGTCCTACAGTTCATTGGTCATCGAGTGGAGTCCCGTGCCTGTGGAAGACCTCCGTGGATTCCTGCTAGGCTATATCATCTACTATGGAGAGAACAGCCAGAGAAATCAGTCAAGTAAATCACCTAGGGACATCTGCCTACAGATGTATTGAAGTTATGCATTTCTAACAATTTTATTTTAAGCCTGCTGCGTAGATGATGTTCATGTGCACATTTTTTAAGTTTGTGATGAAGAGCTGCTGATACCGTCAAGATTTCCTCTTCTCACTAAATACCAAATTACTGTTTTCTCTCCCGGCTAGATGATCCTGTGTTTTATTGTGTACATATCTTCTATGTGCAGCCATCAACGTGAATCCCAGCGATAACACCTACAAATTGTCCAACTTGAAGAGCCACACTGTTTACAAAGTCCAGCTGTCAGCTCTCACCAGTGCAGGAGAGGGAGTGCAGAGTTTCCCGGTGTACTTTAACACCAAGCAGCCTGGTAATTAGGGTCTATTATGTTCAATTAAAAGGAGAAATAGTAGCTATAGAGACAGATCTAGAGTAGAGGTGTTCTATCCAGGAAGTATATTACAGTTTGCAACCACACAGGAGTATAGTCATTAAGAAGAGAATGATGAACTTCTGCAAAGGCACCCTGTGTCAATACAATTGATTTCTTTTTTTTTTTTTTTTTATAATAATGCATAAAGACATTACATTAACTTATTTGTCAAAGATATTAGAGTTATAAGAAAAGTAATTAGAGGGTCACTTTTTCAGACTTCTTCACTGTGGGGGGCGCTACGGCTGGAGTTCTTGTCGGAATAATGGTATTGCTAATTGGGTTTCATCTTTGCTTCAAATGGTCTAAGAGGTATTGGCTCTTTTAATGGATTATAAGCATTGCGATACAGACTTAAAGGAATTGTGCTGAAACAGGCCCAATACGTTTAATGCTGACAATGTGCTTGTGTTTTAGGGCAGCGACAATATTCTGGCCCAGCATACCTAATCCAGCCAACAGCAATGCCTTCCAGAAAATAAACAGTGCTTATGACCTGGTAAGTAGAAAAAAGCACACTATGCTTTTATTACTGTCAGTGACATTCCAATGCATTGCACAGACCTGCTTTACTTCTGGTGAAGTAACTTCTACACACCGAAACTCCAGTGGAGCCCAAAACATCACAGAATAGTAGTATCTATGTTTCTTTCTTTTAACTATGCATCATTACATCTTTGACTGGGTGGATGGAATTGCATTTTCTGAGGAAAAATATGAAGTGCATGACGCCCAGTGGACATATCCATTTTAACATTGTAAGAAAAGGTGCAGTATCTTTCAGTTTGTACATTCAAACTACAATAGGGGTTGGCTTTTTGTCTTACAGCCTTACCCCTAAGGCTGTAACCATGTTCCTACAGATGAATGATAAACTTTTATTTAACAAATGGAGCAACAAGCACACAATAAAAAATAGGTTAACAAAAGTACATAATCCGAGTGCAACTGCAGTCGTTGGGGCCAGAACAGCTCACCATGAGAGAAAGTCCTACTGTAGTCATCATTCGACACATTGTAAACAGTGCTAGTTTTTCAATGGCGGCCAGACTATGGAGGTGGTAGGGTACCAGGAACTAGGGCCCTAACATCAAGTAAAGCCTTTCACATGTCTACCCATCATCTGGCTTCTGCTCTTACCTCTACACAGGACATTCTGGAGCCCATCAACAGGGAGAAGTTGGTCCAGGTGACAGAGAGTGACACCAGCAGTCTGCACATCATAGAGGACAGGGGGGACGTGCCTCCCCCCCGGGGCTGCCACCACGGAGCCCAGAAGACAGAGGAGCTCTCTCCGACTTTGCTGGGTGTGGAGAAGGAGAGCCAGGCCACCTCCACGACCAGCGGAGGCAGAGGAACGGCTAGTGACTACACCACCATGGCTCTCTTCCATCAGGCCATGTCCCAGCCCAACACATTCCATCCGCCTCTCGCTGGGGTTCAGGCCAGCCCAGAGGTCAGCGACTGGACCAGACCACAGAAGAACTACATCAGGCAATCTCTCTGTTCAGCGGTGTTGCCGCCTGACACCAGTGAAGGCACGGATAACGTTTTATGAGAGAGTCAAGTCCATTCAAGTCCAAAGAGATTAATATTCACTGTCAGTCTTTACCATTTACATGCGAATGGTCTGAGAAAAATCAGAAAAAAAACTTTCTGGGTTAGTATCCTTCTTACTTGAGAAGATTCAGTTATGTCTGGATTAGAAAGATTTTTTACTGTTGTGGGGCTATACAGGGCAGCTGGTGGTGTAGTGGTTAAGGTGAGAGGCTTGTAACCGAAGGTTTACCAAAGTCTCACCCCAGCTGTTGGAGCCTTGAGTGAGGTACTTGATTGCTTCAGTGAAATATCCAACTGTTTAAGTGGATGAATGTAGAAATTGTAAGCAGTGAAAAGCGTCTGCTAAGCGACTAAAACGGATAAGGTAGGCCTGTTTTGGTCGATTTTATTTTTAGTTGATCTTGGATACAACTGAAAATATTTCTATGACTTTAAAACTGAAAATGAATGCAAACATTGTATAATAAAGTGTATTTATGAATTCAACTTATGTTCATAGATCTTGGTCTATATCCTTGTTAAGCGGTTGGCAAAAAATATTTTATATTTTATACTGATTTGTGAGTTTTATAGTTTTATAACTACATTTGTGAATTATCCAGGTTCAGTAGAAATTCTGTTGGCCGGTACCAACTGTTAACTATAAAACAAAATTATATTTTTAATTATATCTTGTCATCTTGTTTTTTCTATTATTACAAATATCAGACCATACTCAAATGTTAGCCTAATTGAACAGGCAATGTTCACGTTACGTTATCTTGGAGAGAAGTAAGCCGTTTTTGAACACTTTATAAAAGTCTTGCAGACGGTAGACCATGAGACCACAATTTGACCTTGTTTCCGAACTGCAACTTGCATCATCACCTATAAATGAAAATGCAAATCACTGGGTCAGTGTGACATTTTATGCTTACATAAAGTCCACAGGGGTGCATTTTTCAATTACAGTCACAAGTTACACTTTTATTCATGACGAGGCAATTATATACAGAGTAAACATGAAATCCAGATTGAAATTTAAAACATAAAAACAAAAGACCCCCCCCCCCCCCATGTGAAACGTGATTGTGTTCATGTTCATTGACCACCTGTTAAAGAACCCTCACAGCAGTTTTCAGGTGATCTGAATGCAAAAATAAAGTAATTTTAATAAAAGTTAAAAGCCTTACTCGACACATACATATAAATGAAAACTGGGACATGAATTTGTACAGAAAAAAGTACCAGGCCAACAATCTTGCATCTTTTTTTTTTTTTTTTTTTTTAAACAAAGATAACCTAATAATGAATAATTAATTCACACCAATAAAGCCTGTAAAGAATGTTGTTCATAATATCTAAGGGGTAGAAAGAAGAAAAAATGTTCCTGCACCATTTAAAAAAAGGACACTAAACTCGACAGCCGTTTAAACGTATTCTGTTAGGAAAACCCATTGCAACCAAAGAGGAAAGCAGCCTTTTTTCAGTCATTAACAACAAGGTTGAGATGCACAGACTAACAATGTACAAAACTAAATTCACCAAAGAGCGAGCTAACGGTTTGTGTCACTTTTACTCTTTCTTCATGTTAGCCGACATGTAAATCGTTTAAATGTAATAATGGATACATGATCCAAAACAAAATCAAGACTGAGGCTTTAGAAGACAGACCGTTAAATGCAAACATACATGAAAGTATGTTGTCTTTTTTTTTTTTATTATACACACATTAAAACTTCAGACGTGAGCATTTTTTCCACAGCCAATGATCTCTTTCCTGAGCTGTGACCTAGACCTGTGACTTAGAATATGACCAATATCAAGTTATTTCTTTCCCAGGATTTAAGAAACCTACACTGACGAAAAGCAACAGAAAACCAAACAGAAAATCCACAGCTTTACAAGAGGGTACGTAACGGTCAACACTCTCTGGACAACATGCTTTCTGTTCATGTAGTCATTGGCAGAAGAAAACACTGATTCGCTTTAAAAAGTAAAACCATTTAGTTAACGGTTTTAAAATCTTGGGTTAAAAGAAAAAACACAGAGTTAGCATTAATACAGAGGATATAAAACTGTAAAATATTGATTGTGGTCTTCTCCAGATAAACCAGAACCTGCTTTAAGTTACTGCTATAAACACAGGCCTATATCCCTTATTACATTCGTGGATTGCCAAAGCAGATCTTCTTCCCTATGTATTCCTATTATATTTTATTAGTGTGGTTTTGTACAGTATTAGACTAGGCACTTTTTGTGTTTTCTGTGCTTGCGCGCCATTTGACGTCAACTTTAACGATGTCTGTAGTCTCTCAGTCTTTCTAGAAGTCAATAGAAACGTCTCAGACACAATGGAAACCAGTAAAAACTGGAGCAAGACTGAAGGTTTGCGAAATAGACTCTCACACAGAGCGTATAGCCACTGAATGGATTTGGTGGATCCCTTTCGGTAACACACACACACACACACAGTCGCGCATTTCAGTCTGTTAAAACAATGGCGTAACCGCCTTGGGTGGCCACTGCGTTGAGGTGGGAGAATTCGCCGCTCCATACAAACAGTCGACTTTAAAAACAGGATATCCTACCACTTCAAAGCAGGAAATATGACAAAGGGGTCCATGAATAAATCAGAAATACCAAAAAGAGGAGAGCAATACAAGCAGCACTGAATCTATTTTTTATGTATTCTATATAGCTCTTATCGAAATAAACTTAACATGTTCTGTTCATCAACAAAAAACGCTGCGTAATTATATGTCCAATTTCCATATGAATATCATATATTTAGCGGATTCGCAGTAGTAGAAAATTCTGCTTGGGTCTTAAATCTTTATCCTTTGTTGTGTTTTTGTGTTTAAGAGAACGGGGAAAATTGGGTACAGCTTCCTGACAGAGAGAGAACCAACAAGCCTCCCGACGCCTGCTGGTGGGCTCACTGGGCTGCCTCCGCGCTGGATGAGGCACGCTCCTCCCCGTGCTGGCTGTAGCTGCCGTTGTGCTGGCCCTCGCTGGGCGTCTCCCAGTCCCGGTCACTCTCGTACTCCTTCTCCTCATTATCGTAATCCCTTTCCACCTGCCGCGGGCCGAGGAGAACACAGCTAGCATTCAACGCTGACACAACGGAAAACGCTCAAAAGCTTGACTGCAGAATTTTGCTTTTAAAAAGGTCTTTTCCTTTAGAAGACGTTTGCTTTTTTAAAGCAGCGGCATTGACATTCCCTCAGTTGTAACCATGCGATCCCAGCTTTTGTGTACAGGTGAATCTCTTCAAAGAGCCTGCAGCATGTTAGCTTTTAGCCTTGTGCAAGCAATTAAGACCACGAGATACGACAGCAGAGAAATAATCACTCTCATGTGCAAAGCTAGCCCCATTCATTTCCCAGAGAATGCTAAGGGTTTGGTTTGAGGAAATGGTGGAAACCCCTCATCAAGACACCCCCAAAGGTTTCATCTTTACTCAAATTGGGTTAGTGATGGAGGAAGCTCACAGGAAAATCACTGTTGGTAAAGTGACAACCTGGCTTTTAAATGTGTCAAATTTAATCTTGCGGCACATCTTGTCGATAAAATTGCCATAAAACTAGGGCAGAACAGAGACCCAGGTAGATTTTGTACCCTTGTCTATTTTCTATAATGCATGCTTGACAGTTTTCTACAGTCTTTTCTTAGCTGACTCAACTGGAGCTTGTGCATAGCCACATTATTAGTACAAAATTAGAAGGCCATTCTACAAGCCACCCCAATGACGGTTTCTCAGAGACTACAAGGGAAGCTGTACACGTGATGTTGGTTTTCATTTGCCTAATACATACTTTCGTACAGTGTTCCGCGGTCTTGTTTGTGAATGTCTACGATGGTGCCATCAACTGATGACTACATATAAGCGCTCAGCTTCACATTGAATGGTCTTCTCAGTCAGTTTGGTATGCTAAAATAGAGCGATTTATAATAGAGCTTGGTAGCAAATGGCTAAACAAATGGACTGCTTGCCTCGTTTTCTCTTCAAGACTGCAGGGGGCTGCGCCAGATGGTCAAAAGAGGGGTTCGACGACCTCCTCAGCTTTGACAAATCGGTTAAGAACAACGCGAGGAGTCAAGGGAGCGCGTAAGTGCGGACGCAAGTAATGCCAAGCACTGTTACCACCTTGACTCCTAGAACTGACCAGGATTAACCATTTTTTAAAGCATTTAAATGAATAAACATTTCCCCAGGCAAGCATGTTCCCAGTCCCACCCTGCTTCCCTTATTTGTTTAGGTCACCAGCTGCCACTGAACCACACCTAAGGTCTGATAATCGTCCCCATGTTAAAGCCCCGCCTATAAAAACCATTTAAACAGCAATGCGGGATATCAAGCGCACTAAATATGTTCCGCTACCAGCCACTGCGAAGGAAGCGGTCCTTTGGAAAGGTTCTGTAATGCGATGCGACCATGCGGTGTGCACTCCCTTGCTGGCCTGCTCCTCACCTTGATGGGTTTAGCTTTGCGGTCCTGCTTGTCTCGGTCTCTGCCGGCCTTCTTCTCCCTTTCGCCCCGTTCCCTGCTGCCGTCCCTCACCTTCTCCCTCTTCCTGTCCTTCTTCCCTCTGACAAACGGGGACAGCAAGGGCAGGGGCAAAGGCCTTCTGCGTTACAGATAATACACATAGCTGATTCACGGCTCCCAGCAACGTCAGGGCTTCCACGTGCACAAAGGAGTAACCTAATCACTAAAGGGCATTTCACCGTTTCCTTTTGCACCATCTATACTATACGCGCACACACACACACACACACATTTAACTTACATTTTGTTATTTGTCGCCCAACGTGTGTGTGTGTGTGTGTGTGTGTGTGTAGGCTACGTGAGACCAGCGTGCAGTTGAAATTTCTCTATGCATGAGTGGATCAGAGCACAACCATCACCCGTGGGACTGCTGGTACCTCTTTGGTGAAGGGGATTTCACTTTCCTTCTGGGAGTCCTAGACCGGCTTCTGCTTTTCTTTCTGCGCCCTCTGAGGAGAATGCCAGAGCAAAGCAGTTACAATCTCTACACCCACAAACTCATCTGAAGCTCCTCTCATTACTTAACGTGCCTCAATGCACTGCATTAAAAAAGGAACTTCGTATGCAATCCCTAACACAGTGGACTAAGAAGGAGGCTTTTAAAAGTTTTTGGCTTGGTTTTAATGGCTGCTTTTCTCAGAGGACGCATCTTTGACCAACCTGTTGAGTAAGGATTTATCTGCTTTACGTGGAGGCCACATCTTTGGCTAACCTGTTGGGTTAGGGTTAGGTTTGGGGTTTATCTGGTTTTTACGTGGAGGACATGTCTTTGGCTAACCCGTTGGGTTAGGTTTGGGTTTATCTGCTTTACATAGAGGACATGTCTTTGGCTAACCCGTTGGGTTAGGATTAGGTTTGGGTTTATCTGCTTTACGTGAAGGACGCGTCTTTGGCTAACCTGTTGGGTTAGGTTTGGGTTTATCTGCTTTACGTGGAGGACGCGTCTTTGGCTAACCTGTTGGGTTAGGTTTGGGTTTATCTGCTTTACGTGGAGGACATGTCTTTGGCTAACCCGTTGGGTTAGGATTAGGTTTGGGTTTATCTGCTTTACGTGGAGGACGCGTCTTTGGCTAACCTGTTGGGTTAGGATTAGGTTTGGGTTTATCTGCTTTACGTGGCGGACATGTTTTTGGCTAACCTGTTGGGTTAGGTTTGGGTTTATCTGCTTTACGTGGAGGACGCGTCTTTGGCTAACCTGTTGGGTTAGGTTTGGGTTTATCTGCTTTACGTGGCGGACATGTTTTTGGCTAACCTGCTGATGCTCCGGGACCTTCTGGACCCGCCGTAGCTTCTTGGAGGTGTCTTTCCCTTCTTGTCCTTCTGTCTCCTCTCCTCCTTTTCTCTGGTGCCGTCATCCTTTCCCCTCCACTTCCCATCCTTTTCTTTCCTTCGATCCCTGCAGGTAACATGGAAAGCAGGAAGGCACACATTACTGGGGCATTGCTCTGTGGAAGGTGAAGTAAAGCAGCAGTCCCGACACCACAATGAACCAGACAAAGCCGATCTGCTCAATAAACCACAAAAGCACACGGTCACCTGGACCGCGACCGACTCCGGGTGCGCCTCCTGTCCCTGGAGCGGGAACGCTTCTTGTGCACACTCCGAGAAGTGTGAGATTCGCTGGCCTTCGCCCGTGACTTCACTGATGGTTTACTCCTGGAGACGGTAACAAACCAAAGTCCAGATTCAGGTTATAAAGTTCTCACTACACTAAAGATCAAATGAATAGTCAGTGATGACTGCAGTCCTCAAACCCTAACCCTAGAGTTATAACTGAAAGAAAGGCCACATTTTACTCACAGTTTGGCAATCTGTGAAACAAACTATCAAGCCACATAATATCCAGCCACACGTGCCTCGAACTCTCAGGTAGGTTCCATTTACCTGTGACTGGACCGGGAACGCTTTCTGCGTGAGGGAGAACGAGATCGCGATCGAGACCGGGACCGAGTTCGACTTCTCCGGCTCCTCCTTGAGCTGGTCGTGGAACGCTTTTTCACAGAGTCCTCTGGAAAACCAAAGCAAAGCCATGGTATTATTGTACTGCTACATGACAGAACACCAACCTACAGCATTCACAAGAAATATATTCATGTCTACATCCTCTACATGCCGTTGTGAAGACCTTTGTATTAGAATTTTCAAAACACACTTATATTGTATACAGTTGTGTAATACTTATAGCCTCATGTCATGCCCTTTAAAATGTTTTTGTGGTAAAGAACCGTGCCCTGCGACTGGTCCGTCTGGGCGGTCTGAACCAATCACCTGGCTCAATAGCAGCCGCTATAGTTGACTGTGCCTCACGAACTCGCTTCATCACATCCTCCAGCTCTTTGGCAGCGGCCTGGGGGGTCAGCTCCGGGGGTTTCACAATGGCATTGTTGGAATGATTGATCCTACACAAGAAAATAAGACTCAAGGTCAGGGGAGAACAGGAAAGACACAGCGCCAGCCCACCGTCATCGCTCTACACGTCCGGGGAGACGGATGCATTTTCAAGGCGGGGTTTTTAAACTTGGCCGTAGTGGTTACTGTCGTACTTCAGGGGCCGGTCCCCGAACATGACGCCGTTGAAGGTAAGCGCCCTGGAAACGGACTCCTGGTCGGCGAACTCCACAAAGGCGAAGCGCGTGGGCTGAGTCTCGTCCCCCGCCATGCGGACGAACTTCACATCGCCCACTTGCTTGAAGTACTCCAGCAGCTGCTCAGCCGTGGTTGTCTGCCAACAGAGAGCGCAGTCAGCCAACTGATTCAGCAAATGACTGAACAGCAAATATTAACCAAAATATGGCTCATTTTTATCAGTGCAGTGATAAAAAAATAACACAATACATTTTTATACTGCTGAGTACATAAAGAAAACACACGAAAGCTTATTAGAAACAAGCATGGGTGAATACCTTTGTGCACAAAGACCTGTGATGGATAAGCACCGAACGCGTCATTACCTGAGAATTCAAGTTGCCGACATAAACAGTCCTCCTGATCTCATCAATTTTGGAAGGGTCCACATTTCCCATCAAAGGGGGCTGCCCTGAAATCCCTCCAGCGGCCGTGGCGGAGGGGTCGAGCCCAGCCTGCAAAGCTCCAAGGTTGCTGATGGGGATGCCCAGCTGCAGAAACACAATACTGGGAAACTCAGAAGCAGGGTTTCATTTGGGATTCACTACCGCTACACATCACAGGGGCCAATGTACTCGGACAGGTAGCGGTGTAGTCGCGCACACTGTCCATCTAGCTAGCTTACTGAAGTTACGCATTCAGCTTAAAAAAAAAAAAAAATTGCTAACAGCTAACTCTCCGATTTGTACACAGCTAGCCAGCCAGCCAGCTTAACTAACCTTACATTCTCTCCTCTCCAGACCAGCATGTCAGTTTCTATGACTAACTGTCTATTAACTAACAGTTAGTGCAACTGAAGTGTACATTGAAGATGTAAAGGATACTATGATTACACCACCAAAAACATATAATATTAGACTACTCAATGAAGTTTAGTCTCTGTGAGAATTGGATGGGGCTAACCTTTTACTTTACTAAAATATGATGCAGAGACATAGCCAAGGAGTCAACATTGTACCAAATAGCACATTTATATCAATATATTATATTATATATTATAATTACGACCCTGATATATGATATGATACAGATTAATATCCAGCTGTATATATAGGCAACAAGTAAAGTTGCGCCAGCTAAACAATTCATTGTAATGATAAGAACAACAATAATAATAATAATAA
>JAOVYW010000093.1:837660-852201 GCA_025775045.1 Hiodon tergisus | reverse complement strand
AATAATAATAATAATAAGAGCCTGAAGTACAACAATCGGCTGTTTTATTTTTAACTGAACTTATTAAATTCTGCTATGGTGCCTTTGAGCGGGGTGTAAAAACTTGAAAATGAGGAGGAACTGAGCCAAGTTCAGTTTGAAGTCACCGTTTATCACCTCAAACTCTGTCAAGTGTAAAAACCCACAAGTTCTCGTTTTTGGCACTATCCATACACTGAAAAATAACTTTTAAAAATATTCCCTGAGGGCCAAGAGGAGCTACTTCAACACATGAACGACAGGCATATGATCTTCTTTAAAATAAGGAGAGAAAAAAAAGAGAAAGGGTTTCCCCCGGCCACCTGCTAGCGAGTCAGTTACCGTAACAAACAGGTTAACTCACATTCTGAAGTGGGGCTGGGGTGGGGATGGGCAGGAGCCCCCCTCCGGGCATCAGGCTGGCCATCGGTGTGACAGGGGCCAAGAGTGACAGAGCTTTGGCCTCCTCTGGGATCTTACCTGCAGGGCAGAGCAAAGGCGTTACGGCCAGCAGTGGAGTTCTAATGCCATCCTTCTCTCCTATGGCTTCACAAATACCCAAAGTTTTTTTTTTTTTTTTTTTTTTAGAGGGTAAAAATCCTCAGACATCCAGATAAATGTACAAGCTGAGGAACTGCTTATAACAAGAGCCACAAGTACACAAAAAAAAAGAAAAAACCAAGAGTACTCATGGCTTTCACTGGAATTTCCACATTTACTATTCTGTTACTTTTCTTAGACATTCATTAGACTACCGTAAACTTTAAAACTAGATTATTTTTTTCCACAAAAAGAATCAGATTGCTTCCCCCTTTTTTTATATATATAAAAAGATCAAAATAATGTAGAGAATGAGTTAACACTTTGAGGCATGGGTCACCTGTACTGGAAACATATTGGTCATGAACCATACGATATCAAGCATGGTCGCTTTTTCCGTGGGGCGATCGTTTCGCAGTGTTGGAATGATGTGCAACACATGTTGGCTGTATCACTAATAGCACACAGAACATCGGATACAGAAAAGAAGAACAATTTTTTAACAGTCTTTCAAATCCCCCCAAATGCTAACCAAAAGATAAAAAGAAAGAAGGAAACCCCCCACCCACCCCCTCCAAAATAAAACACTGACCTAATGTTATAATCTGTACACCAGGGTTCTTACGGGGGCTGGAGCGGAGAGGGAATTAGAGGGGGTTCATTAAGTCTGGTCCGTGCAGTCAGATGCATGCATTTGTCGAACTGCTCTATGAATGACTGGTCTGATTTGAGGACTGATATGAAGTGCCAAATGTAACAGAAACTGTGCCGATTACTCAACTTTATCCTTTCACATGTACACTTTCATACTTGATACCTCAAGGAAACGTCCCATTGAGCTCAACAAGAGGCCGTTATTAAACGGGCTGTGGGAACTCATTTTTAAATGATTTTTCTTCCCTCTTGTGACTATCGATGGAAATTCTCACCATAAAATCATGCAAGTTTTTTTAAACTCACATCTTCTGGGATGTATCGAAAGTTCTCTATGGAAATTAAATGATAGTGCAGAGCAATTTTGAGGTCTACGTTCATCACATTAAAGTAAGAATTAATACATGTGAAACCCTGATCATATAGTAAACATGATCATCACAAGCAAAAAAACAACTCAAATGTTAGTCACCTCCCTTGCTGCCCACTTACAAATGCACAGTCTTACACTGGTTGTCATGTCAGCCTAGACAATATTCAGACAAACAGGTGATGAAGCATTTATGGAATAACGAACTTGGGACAAAATAAATAAATAAGTAAAACAGGCAAACCAAGAAGTAAATAAAAACAATTCTAGGAAAATACTGTTTTGGTTTGTTTTTTTTTCCCCCCTCTGTCAAGCATATAAGGGACAACAAAAATAAAAAAATAAATAAAAATAAAAACAAAATAAAAGAGACAAGGTGTCCATCTTGGAAGGGATCAGCGGCTATTCTCCTCGTCACACTCCCCCCTTGAAGGCTGCGTTGGCCCCAGCGGGATTAGTGGCTTGGCAAACAATGCCTTACTCAGGCTAGTGTACCAGCAGGACCAGTCTAGTCATCTGATATGCACACATAATCACACAGAAAAAACATACAAAACCAAATTAATAAACTCAGTATCCATCTAGTACCAACTCACCAGGACAAGCATTATTTTTTAAACGAGATAATTTAATTTAAAAGTAAAATAAAAAAATAAAAAAATTAAATGAATAAAAAGAGGGAATACCACTCTTTAGAAATTGGAACAACAGCTGTTCCAGGAGAGAGGGAAATCAAATAAAAAATAAAAAAGAGAGAGAAAGATTTAGTTAGCTGCATGTTATTTATCTTGTCAATTGTACCACAGCCCTCAGTTAACACAACTGTAAGTCAGAGTTCACATCTGGTATCTCTCACCCCAGGTTCCATTGCACTGAAGGATACCCCAAGGCTTTATCTCTGGTCGGGTGCAATGCTTTGTAAATACCAGATGCGAGTAAGACAGTTTGTGTCATTCTTCTAAACCAGGGGTGGCCAAAACCGTTCCTCGAGAGCCCTGCAGGGTTCCTCCTAGGCTGCCTCCTAGTTAGCATCTGATGTACATACAAGTTGAACACACCAGGCAGGATCATTCTGATCCAAATCGGGATTATTAATTAAACTAAACAATTAAGAGGCACGATGGAACTAAAGCCTGCAGACACTAAAGCTCTCCAGGCCTGGAGGTGAGTACCCCTGTTCTAAACGAATGCTGAAGAAATTCCTACTCATTAGCTGGGGGGGCTAAAACAATATTAACTCTTTGATATTAGCAAGTATAAATTACCCAGCATATCAACATTGGTTCTGTTGATTAAAAAGATGATTCCACATTTAAAAAAATGGCTTGGAGACATTTTGCCCTTGGATATTTCCTCTGGGGACATTTGTCCCCGAATATTATAATAATTATTATTATCATTACTTTGACATTTAGCATTTGTTTAGTCAAATGAAAGGTGGTGAAGCAAAAACAGAAAGGCTAAACAACACACGGCCGTCTCTTCTCAGGTGTGACTTGTTTCCTCTCTCTCACTCAAACTACATTATAAATAGAAAATAAGACCCGAGAGTCATGGATTAACTCGCATACCAAAACACTGGGAAATTATACACATGCATATATTTTCCTGTAAGTCACGATGGCCATCAATGTCATGAGGAATAGCACAGGAATTCAGAGACATTTTTTTTTTTTTTTACATAGAAAAGACTGTCTTCTCCGTGCACTTCAACTTTGGTCTACCTTAAACTGTTAGTTTGAGAACAGCCGAGAATTTTTTTTTTTTTAACGCCACGCAACCCCCCCCCCCCCCACCCCACATGCATGCTTGCACTTATGACATCTGGGCCCAGGAAAAACCACAAAATCCTGTCCAACACAAGCGGTACTGGTAACTGAGCATTTGTGACGCTTATCCTCACCTTCAGCGCAGGGCACAACTATCAAAGCTCTGTCAATAAAAACCGTGTTGGTTAAATGCTGTGCCACACCCACACTGGAAGGCTCTCTGTATTTTATGTAACATACTTTGGATGAAAAGGGAAGTGGAGCATTGCTGTAAGAGAACAGATGAGAAGTGCGTGTTAGGTCCCCGGTTAGCCACATTGCTCTCCACAGTCAGTACAATAGAAATAACATACCAAAAGGAAAACAGCACCTCGTTTTTTCTTTTGAGCTATGCCAGCAGAACTGGGGGGGTTAACAGCAAAAAACAGCCACTCTGTTTTTCTAAAATTGTGTATGAATATAAAATACAGATATTCAGACACATTAAATTAAGTTTTAAAAAACTTTAAAACAGCAGCTTTAATACTTATGGGTCTTACAGTCTTGTTCATCTTATATTATACACTTTTACTATACAAAATTAGCATAAAACAGGTAACGATCGGACTTACTGTAATATGTCCTCAGCACCCAACAGATGGGCTGTTTTTATACGAGATGTGATAGATAGTGGCCAAATTGCTAATTTACACACGGAATACTTACCTACTGGAGAAGAATTTTCACCCAAAAGCACTCTACCAACACTAATAGATTTTTAACAAATAATAGAAACAAATAAAAACAAATAACAAATAATCAACATATGTAGGAAGAGACTCAATGTACCGCACAAAGCAAACATGGGAAGAGGTTCCTGTAACCAGAAGGTTGTAGATTCAAGTCCAAGAAGGGCACTAATCAGTAAATGTACATCCTGATAAATGGTTTTAAATTATTAGCTATGCAAGGCACTTTGGATAAAACAATAAATACAAACAAATCCATAATTCTAATGATCTTAGCACTGTACTTTGTGTTTATTTTACTTACTTATTATTCCAATCAGCTGTCTAGTACCTTTTTTGTATAATTAGCCGTTTCCAAACTTGCCAACATACAACACCGTTTTAATAATTGCCTCTAATTAATTTGCGCTAGTTCATGGAAACACGGCCTCCTTTCTTGATCCATTCAATTGATTGGTTACTGATTTTTTACGTCCGAACCTAATATAATATATCTTTCCTCCAGAGAGTAAGACGGCGGTTTTTAAATAGGATCGGAGGTTTCCACCGTTTATACCCGCTTCCTATCAAGTACTTTGGGATAGAAGCGGTTGCCACTTAACATGGAATCCATCTGTAGTAAGTTACGTATTTAACAATCAGTAATACGTTAGTTTGAACTGTGTTTTAAGTAACGATAAATACTACTACTATGTAAAGAAAACTGAACTATTGAGTTTAGCACGGTTTTCCAATTTCCGTACGTGGCCAACGGCGCGTATTTAGCCGTACAACGTCTTACCCTGCCATCTAATTTGACTTGAACATTAGACAGAGAAATTACTTAGGTAAACTAGAATAACCCGGCAAGGAACCAATAACGAACGCAAGCAGCCGCGGTAGCAGAGAGAAACCCATTCGGAGATTCATATCTAATGTCGTTTACATGTCAGTTCTCCTCTCATGATACAACACGATTAAAAACATTTTGTCAGTTTATCTAATGGCAATTTCTAATATAAATGGGGACACATTCAACCCTTGAAGTTTGACAGCTATTATTAGCAAGATGACTAGCTAAATTAAGTATTACGCTAGCCAGCTTCTCGCTTGGGAAGGAACTGGAATCAAAATACGAAATACATACTATTCTTTAAAAAAATATATTTTTAATAATGCTCCCTAAAAACAAAATATGGTTTAGGGCCAAACGGCAGTTTAAATCGCATCAAAGCATCCCCAGGTCGTTATTTTGGTCTCCTACGAGGCCATGCACGCCTGGGTGTTTCCTTATTTCAACAAAGCCGTAATTTAAGTGTACTTACTCCGGGGGGTAGAGGCGCAACTCCTCGATATCACCGAGAAAGCCGAAGAGAGTACGCATCTGCTCGCTGCTCACAGCAGATGATAGATTGGTTATCTGAATCACGGCGGTACCTGGAATTCCACTCATAGTACTTCTGATAATGAAACGGTGTTTTAAAAAAATAAACTTTGGCACAGATTTGAGGATACGTTGTTAAGTATCTTCCTTTTATTTTTCTATTCCTAGATTCCGCTGCTAGTATAAGCTAGTTAACTGAGCGCAGGCCGCAGGATCGAATTTGTGTGTGTAACCACAGCGCCACCTTTCGACAAGGATGTCCCAATTCAGAAAATGACGTCATTTCCCCACTCGGTATAGCGCTCTATAGTCCCAAAACTTGGTTTGTTAATATGAACATTTTATATACAGTTTTTTATATATACATACACATATATACACACACATATATATATACACACACACATGAAAATTTTAATTGTAACAACTCAGGGTCACGGTGCACTGGAGCCTGACCCGGCAGACACAGGGTTTAAGGCAGGGAGGGTCCATCACAGGGCAGGAGAGACGACCACAGTCTCACTCACAGCAAATTTGTCATTTGCCAAGCCACCTACCTCGCAATCCCGAATAACGGTGACTGGAGCCAGGACCCTGGTACCCACAAAGCCACCTAAAAACCTTCGTAAAAACACATCATAAATACAGATTTTGACGTCCAGGTGAAATTGAACACGCAACTTGCTCCTTTTGATCATTTCATGATTTACTTGGTCTATGGGTACAGGAAAATGAATTCTGAGGGGATTCCATGACCCATTACTGGTGCGGTGTGGTTTGTTTGGTTTTTGAGGCCTACATAGGTTCGTTCCAGGTTCACATAAGGATCAAATGATAGGGAAAGCATTTTTATTTCACCAAAGGTCTGCTACAAATAAGGGTAGAAAAGAAACCACAGACAGTTATAGAAACAAATAACAGCACATCCAAATTTAAAGAGCATTAGTTTATTTCTTATTTCTTCCAAAGGTTACTTCAGAAATGGTATACCTATGTACAAAATCTGGAATGTTGAATAAATGCATATCAATCATGTCATTGTAGCTGCTTCGAGAGACACCTTTGAAATAGTTATACATTAAAAGGGTTGTTTCTGCTTTGCAATTTATTGCTGGTTTTATAAACTCATTTCACTAATGCCATGATCATTTAACATAACTTTTTAAAAAGTATTTACACTGATTAGTAATGTCTAAAACTCACAGAAACCAAATGTGCTAAATAAATAAAAAAATAAATGTGGGAACAATTAAAAGGAAAAAAATAAAACCTTTGTTCGTTAATGATATGCTAATAGCATGCACCCCCAGTTTTTATCCTCAGATTGTCTGCGTTTTGAAAAGATCCCAGGTACAATGTCTTCAACGCGAGTATTGACAACAAAGGCATGAAGCCTTAAATACAGGACATTCTGTTTTTGTAACCACGATAAGCCGGTGTAGTCACAGACATAAGTTGACAGCCCAATTAACCCTTCATCAGCTGACTATACATTGTATTAACTCTTTTTTTGGGACCACCTGTATATCATTTTAAAATCAATTTAATGAAGCAGGGCTCAAATATATACACAATGATTTACACTTGTGTCTTTACACATATGTTACTCTACAAATATAGGGAGACTATAGACTGATGAGTGAATTGAAAGGGGAAATGACAGTACCATTATAAATTCTAGGCAAAATGCAACAGAGGCGATTTAGAAATGAACAGATTATTATCATTTAGAAATTTTGAAACTATGCCACCTTAATTTACTTCAATACCTAATCCAATTATGAAAGTTAGGTAAATATTTTATAGAACAGGCAGAGTTAGCCATGTTTTTCACAGAACAGATTAGGAACAGACATTACTACTATGGTAACTGTTACTCGATTGGCTTGGTGTTAGAATCCCAGCACTACTGGACATACGTTCTAAAGGAACCGGGACGCAGAACGACTCGTTCCCAATGTCTGACGACACTTTGTTCATTCTCCTGCAATGTGATGCCGCAACATCTGCTAAAATAATCTGATGACAGCTTTAAAGGGAATGTTCATGCAGACAATACGCCGGAGTCCAGGGGCTCCGTATTACATCAGTTGTGTGAAAGCACAGCCAGGATAAGAGCCTCCTCAAGACAGACATTACGTATAGCCTTTATCAAGCTATGTTTAATGTTGTACCAACTGAATATTTACACAGTTACAAAAACTAGTTGGGTTTTAAGGGGCTCCTCCGGGTTCAGTAGTTGACACTATAGATCTTCCAGCTAGCCAAGCTTTTGAAACTATTAAGTGTCACACAGAGTTGAATGGCAAACATTGCTTCTGTGGCATGAGGTTTTATAAAAATCTGGGCCATGTCAAACAAATACTACACTGTGAAGACATTTTATATTCTTTTTTTTTTTAAACAATTCTGAAATGTAATTCCTATGTTACTATTAAAAAAAGTCAACAATATAAAATGCTTTATAACAACCAGGGAGCACTTAAAGGGTCTCCTTTTTGATTTAAAAAAAACAAAAAAGACATCTGATATTTTCTTCTCTTAAAAGAAACTGAAACTGCCATCTATTGCTGTTTGACCAATATACAACAGATGGACCCAGGCTAGGACACACCGTTCGCCGCGTACATCAGTAAATATTGCTAAGATTACAGAACAGAGTTTTCTCTTTCCTGTCAAAAACAGTTCCAGGTCATATGGCACTTGACAGTACTGTTCTATGCCTTGTTCATGCCACCCACCAAAGCAACAACAAAAAAGTCCAAGACTAAGTGTAAAACTGTATCGCTAGACGAAGAGAAATTTTTTAAAAATCTTAACATTGTCTAAAAGGATGCTATTTTTTACACTGTGGAAAGGCAAACTTGGATTTTTCCCCACTTAAGAAAACAAAAATAAAGAGAAACTCTTTGAAAATGGAGCCTAGTGAAGGATTTGATTGGCAATGGCTGCCTCGAAAGTGAAGCCCTTTATAATCCTGCCAACACCAGTGGAAGTCTGAACCCCAGGCCCCTCCCTCCTGTCACTCGGAATCTTCAGCACTTCCCAACGCATTACCACAGTTTAGACACTTGCTTTGGTTACCTAGCACACACCACTTGCGGTTTTCACATACTCTAGGCAAGGCAAATTAAGGCCAAGCGAAGACCTTTTTTGTTTGTTTTCTTACAATTCCCCCAAAGTTTTCCTTCCGAAGTTTCGATCCTTATTTCACATACGGAGAGCATTTAGTACATCCTAACAGTTTGAGATCAGAGGTGACTGCGTCAGTACGAGTTTCCCTTCAGGTTCTGGAGGTTTATTTAGACATGGGTTCAGAAGAGCGAGAGAGAGAGAGGATCGAGGCAGTGGTTTCTCATTGGGCGAGGTGAAACTCCACAGGAAGTGACTTGTGCAGGCAGTCTGTAGAGGTGCTTTGGAAGAGGCGTAGAATGAATGGCGATTGCATGTCCTCCGTAGTCAGTGTGCACAGCTCAATGGCAGTTTGCGGTGAAGTGGCAGGACCTGTTGTGCCCTTTGCAATTTGCCACACTGTTCAAAGGCGAGTGTCCTAATGTGTGTCCACTGCTGGTGACATGGAAAAAGGTGTCCTTTAACATCTTTTCTGGCAGACCCCAAAAAAAAAAAAAGAAAGACCTGTAAATTCATTCAGCGCTACATTCATCTTCACACTATGCACATAGCGTTGTCTTATGTCCTGTACATCAAGTGGTTTCAGCACTTTCTTAATTAATAAAAAAAAAAAAAAAACCCAAACAATAATAAAAATAAAGGCATATAGGTCTTGGCAAACAGGGAGCCCTGCCCCCTACTGGCCAGCTACAATTTATGCTTACCTAAGAGAACTCTGTGACTCTGTAATTCATATGAATTTTTAAAAAGAAGAAAAATCTGTACAGAGAGCGCACAAGAATTTCGCAAGGAGTACGCCATATTTTTACCATTCTTTCGGTTAAAAAAAAAAACAAACAAAAAAAAAAAAAGCCACCGGGAGATCCCAGACTGAAGCCAGTGAAGTTTCAGATGCTCTCTTCACGACGTTTTCCCCCCGGCCACTAGGAGCAGTGGTCATGTCCCCGTTTATCAAAGCTCTAATGTCTTTTACCGATACGCAGTTTAAACATGGATTTCAGAGTATGTGGGGAAAGCTCGGGTGTTGCGTTCCGCTGTGTTCCCGGGACGTCCCTAAGCACTGCACCTTCCTGCTTCGCCCGCTCTATGCAGAAATCTCCCTGACGATGATCAGGTCCACCGTGCTGGGAAACGTCTTCAGAAGAGACACTGCGTATCCATGGTCAATGTTCACAAAGTTATGCCCGTTGGCCTGCAACCAGAAAACATCAGCCCTCAGAACGGACAACAAAAAAATAATTCCATTCACCAAATCTGAGAAATGTATTTAAACAGCGGAAAAAAATAAATAATAATCTAACAAAAAACCGCTGTTGGCTCATAGATAAAAAATAAAGGCAACAATCACCTGGATAATTTTATCCCCTGGCTGCAGAAGCTTTGAGGCAGGTCCCTCTGGCTGGACCCTTGTCACAAATATACCCTGGAAGAACATTTTAATATTAAATAAAAATAAAACCTTTCAAAATGAATGTGAATTCTATTTATTACCATCAGGAGGCTAACTATTCTATTAACAACACAACTGACTGTAGATGGCAGTGTTGCAAATTATTCAAACACCATCAGAAAAAGTGGTTCGTATCCTAAAAGTGTAACCGATTTTACCTTCAACACATTTTAAGGTTATGCATGCACAATCACAATGCATTTTAAAAAGTAGAAAAATTCACACTAACATTATCTTCAGGACGAAAGGGATTTCCTCTGCCTCCCACTCCTCCAGATATACTGAAGCCCAGCTCGGGGTTCTTCTCGATTTTCACGCGGAGCTGCAACACAGACCACACTCAGCCCGCAGACAAGGCAGCTCATCTAAAAGCACCCCTTTGGGAGCCAAGCTCCGGTGCGACCCTGTTAGAGATCTTTATGCCGTTAAAAACGCCCCCAAATAACTGCACGCAAAAACACTTCTGGTTCGCCATACTTCATTTAGACAACTACAAGGATATGACGAATTTGCTGCCTCTTCCTGCTGGTGTAATGTAACCCTCAGCTGGGCTGAGCCTGATCAGAAGTCTAATCCAATCAAAACAATGCTTGTTAATACTTAATAGTAATCAATCCTTAAGTAAAGGCCCGGGAGCAACACAATCCGGTGAGCAGTGAACTTATCAAGGCACGCAGATGAGACAACTTTTGCCGAGAACTATCAGAATGGTGAGCAATCATTTTATAGCACTAATGGAAGGTTGAATCATGAACCAATTTTTTTAGAAAGCCAATTGGATTGTAAAAATTTTTATTTTTAGATTTGTCCAAACAGATTTGTTTAAACAAAGTATAAAATGAAGTCTGCATTTTAGTCTTATATTTTATATTCTAAAATTTCAGAGCATAAACCACTCAACTTTCAGTTAAACTCAGATTTCATATTTGACATCAATTTTGTGCTTTATTGTAGCAGCAGTATCAACAAATGCGTCGATTGGCTAGTTTTATGAGCACATGAGTCATGATTGGCTAGTTTGTTTCCTGGCAAAGCAGTACTACCACTACTCCGCTCCAATAAATTATTTTATTCTGCAGAACAAATTAGGCACGTCAGTGCCTTTGCTAAACCAACGTTACACATTGGTTTTGAGTAAAGATTTAAAAAGACAAATTAATATTAATTGTATGAAATATAAGAAAACTATTTCTCCAATAGCAACAATGGTAATATTATAACTAATAATAATTGTACACTAAATTTAATCCAGGAGACCATTACACCCAAACACAGGAGGATGCAAGGGTGGTGGTCAGTGTTTCTGGTATCAACACTGATGTTGTAAAATGCTTTCAAAACAAAAAGAACTATCATATATATATATATATATATAGTTTACAACTATTAATTCTATATATTATATTTTTTATATAACATAAAATTTTATTATAGGTGTGAAAAGTTACATCCCTGAGATTTAACCAGTTCAACTGGCTCCGCATCTACGATGTTTAAGCAGTTTAAGAAGCCATTTTGACTTCGGACACCTACGCATCCCTAAAAAGAGTCGGTTGGACGCAGAATATAGCATTATCGAGCCTGACAGGACACATTACGTTATTTTATCAGCGGGTCTGGCTGCATTACACCTGATGTAAATGTACAAGAGTGACGCATGAGAAACGGTGAGAAGAGAACAGAGCAGAGGTTAAATATAATTTGCAGACACAGCCACCTTCTGCTGCTGCACCAGGCAAGACAGCCTCATCTCACCTCATGCTGCAGGACCTCGTGGGGCAGGCGGGGCGGGCCAGGGGGCTGCTGGGAGACCTTCAGCATCAGGTAGTCAATCAGCTGCTCACGGGACGGATGTCTGGCCATTGGCACCTGACTGCAGGGCACCTGGGGTCGTGGCGTGTGACACACTTGACCATTTGTCAAAGGCACCTGATGAATCCAGACGAAGGGTTACTTTTGGCAATAACCTTTTCTTTTTTAATAGGTCAGGAAATTAAAAAATGCGACCACTGATCTTGGAAACTAAGGAAGAGGTTAAGAAATGGCACCAAGATCGGAACACACCCAGCAACTACAGGGAACAATACAGACTAACTATGACTGCAAAAATATTGCCAAGAAATACAATTCACCCTGGCAAAACAAACGAGGCCCAGGGCCTGCTAAAGTGTAACTGCAGCGTCACCTGAACTCAGCACATAAATACATGCGTTTTTCTAAATGAACGACTGTCGCAGAGCTGCCAAAACGATAAATAAATTTAAATAAATGCATGAGCCAGCAGACGGCCCTGCTGCAGCCTTAGCAAACAACTTTGAGACGGAACCTCCTGATTTCAGCAGATTTTCAGAGATTTATGGAGGCTAGGATTTTTGAGCAGTGTGACTCACTGCCCGGTTGCAGACTCATCACGATCACTCTGCTCTGCTCTGGGTGCGCAGGACGAAGCGAAGAAATAATTCAATTAGGTTTATTAGAGCGTGACTTATCAGCATCCGAAAATTAATGAGGGGAGAAAGCACTGGCAGGGCCTTATTTAAACTATAGGGAATTAAAAGATGCGTCAGCGGCATTGCACAATGAAATTCAATACTGCACTCATCTGCACCCTTAAAAATCTAGGATTATTCTTTTTGAAATTCATGTCTATACAGGTCAAAGCAGAACTGCATTTTGTTATTCACAAGTTCGGACGTCATATACGCACAAAGGGGGGGAAAAAAACTATGGCTTTTAGTTAAAAACAGAGGCCAGGCTGTCGGCAGAGAGAGGACTGATCTTCCAAGCTTGAACGTCCTGGTTAAGCACCCATTGAGAAAATCAGTAGTTTAAGAAACAGTTGAAATCCATTGTGAGGTCATCTGAGATGGGACCAGTATGTCAAGACTTAAATGGTTCTGCATTGACACGTTTTAGAATTGCCTATGAATTGATGTACTATAATTTCCCGACATATAATGTTCAACAACACTCGGCACTGGAGAATTTGTGATGGGCTGTAGAAGTTTCTACTAGGCCTCATCATTGCTTAGGTCATCACTATGGCAACATACGCCTTGGAATCTGGAAAGAATTTTCTCCCCAGCCGGCTCAAGTGGAGTCAACAGTCTCTCAGGATTTTCCCAACAAAAATAAGAAAAATTCCTTTGCGTGTTGAGTACCATGACCTTCCCATGGCAAAGTCATACACGATGTTCTGTTTGCATATAGTATGTAGGGTGTCATATGAAGCCTGGATTTATATCCTAACGTAAGAATCTTTTCTTTAAACGCGGTTATCGCTCATGCTGCAGCGACGGGTCACCAAATTGTAGTGGATATTAAATCTAACACATGCAGTATTTCTGATCATGTGAATACCGACACTACTTTGCAAACTCTACATGGCATGTGGATTAAAAATTCGGTTTTAGGACTACTGCGCGCATCGATGCAATTTTAGCATATATTACTGAAAGCATTCGCAGCTATCAAGACAAACATTCTTTTGCAAACACTTCATTCTACAATTATACGCAACAACATAAACTTAAAAAATTAACCAACAATTGAATAAATGCAAATATCAGACCTCTAAAGCGAAGACTTAAAATTTTGCCTTGGTAGTGCTAGTAACCTGCATGACACTTTACCATCATATTTTCACCTCCAAGGGTCTGAATATCTTACCTGTAAAGCGGAGTAATGAACAAATGAATGGAGGGACTGGTGTTGCTAGCAACGGGCATGGGTCCCTCAGAACATATTCCTGTGTGTTTATTTTAGCTGGTCCTTGGTACTAACAGTCTAGAGCTAACGGTTTGAGCTTCAGCAGAGCATGTAACAAATACCATCGTCCCAGCAGGACAAAAAAAATATTACTGTTACACCCTCCTTACTGCAGGGGGCGAGCCTGACCACAGTATTACACTTCCCAGTGAATTGCATACCCTTCAACAATAAACTCTCAACCAACACCTTCCTCTGTTATAAAATCTCAGCCAACACTTTATTTTAATACTGATTTGTTTCCCCACCTGGGAGGGAAATTGGGTTTTCAGAAAACTATTGTATAGTAAGTATATTGTATTGCATATTGCAAATTAAGTATATCGTAAGTAATATTGAATTTTAAACCATATAAATGAATTAAATTAAAATGCACCAATTAAAAAAACAAACAAAGTGTACGACCAAAATACATCACAATGATTAATTAGAGCAATTCCCCATTTGAGTGTAACACCTACAGAGGATAGAGTAATTATAGTGCATGTTCAACCGTAGCACTGCCCAATGGTGAGGGGTCAGGGCATAGAGAACTCTTTAAGCAAGTGTGAAGGTCAGTTGCCTCCAGAAGACGGGTTCCACGTCACAAACTGCACTGGTGTTCAGGTGCCACAACGCAAACTGCACTGGTGTTCAGGTCATAACGGAAGCAAAGGAGGCCTCTCAACGCTTCAATCCCCAAGAGGAAGTTCTTAAGCGGTAATCTTCTTCAAGGCAAAACTAATTAATGGAGGCTAATTAACCAGCAT
>JAOVYW010000093.1:800161-834196 GCA_025775045.1 Hiodon tergisus | reverse complement strand
TCCACACTGACACTGCACCCACACGGTGAGGAGCGCCTCGATCCGTCCACACTGACACTGCACCCACACGGTGAGGAGCGCTCTGGATGAGGGAGGCGTGTGGTAGTTTGCACCACAAATTAACTTTGTATAAATAAATATTTACACCCCAAACATTAGGTTAGGTGATTGAAGTCATTCATTAGATTAAAGAGCATTAAAGAGGCAAGGTGGTGCCAGCCGTGCGACAGTCCAAGCCCTGCCTAAACTCTTCAGGCTTCACGCTGATAATACTGACTGTAACCCTCAGACGCCGCTCCCATGTTCCCCATTCATCTCATCATTTTCCCCAATGCCCAGACAGATGAAGAAGACCGGAAGATGAACGAGAGCGCGACCTCACCACCCATCTGTATGAACGGCGGATCACAGGTGGTACTGGGAAGACGCCGCGGCTGCAGGGGATTTAAGCACTTTACCGCGACCGACAGATCCGGATAGGGGGAAGACGAGGGGGGAAAAAGGCATTGCACACCATCATCCAACTCACTAAAAAAAAAAAAAACAACCACCAGACTAGTCCACAGAGCAGACTCTCGCCATCATATCTCACTCTGCTAACGTTCAAAATGATTTTAGAAGTGGTTTATATGTCGTGTCAATGTGTATACCTTGTGTCTACTTCTCTATTAAGGATCGTAGCTGTAAGTAGCATATATCAGGGTTACCATATTTATTTTTTCCTTCTGAAAGGAAACGTGTTTGAAATGACTTCTGAATATAACTTCATATCATTTTAGGGGAGAGAGGAGGTTATTGTTTGGGAGAACCAAGGATGCTTTATTTCCTTAAAGGCATTATAAATTAGACAGAAGACCATTACCAAAAAGCTAATTTGTACAGCTGGAAACGCATACATTTATTTATTTTTGCAAGTGGCCCTGAATAGCAGGTTCTATTTCACTCGCTGTTGCAAGAAATGGAAAGAGCAATGTCCATCTCCTGCTTTCACTTTACTGCTCATGTCCAATGTGATCCCACTAACTTCTCTAAACCAGATTTCAAGTGCAAGTACTACGGTAACATTAACACTTGACCTCTGCCTCCTTTACTTTGCATGCATCATTGAGAAGGTCTAATATTAGTATCCTGACAGTTGCGAAAGGTGGGAAAGGCATGCTTGTAACACACTGAGCCGAGTTCATGAGTATCATGCGTTGACAGAGACTGAATACTCCAGTGTGTCAATAAAGGCATCTTAAAAATAGTTTTTGGCTGCAGACTTTTGGTGTGCGTCAGCAGTGCTGCCTGGCGTGAAAGACCACAAACAATGGGGTGCTTCAGTTAAGACTTTTATTTAAATTTGTACATTTAAAATCATAAGCGTCTTAGACAATTAAAACATTCCACATTTTAAAAAGGATCCACCCCCCCTTGGAGGAGGGCGAAGAGGAGGAGATGAGGAGGGAGGAAGTGCGGAGAAGTTGGTCCTTTGAAGGGCACGGTGGCGCGGCTGTTGGCGGGACTAGATTTCGGGACAGCGCGGGCACACCACACAGACCTGCGCGATGTCGTCATATTCATACGTCCTCTTTAAAAAAGTGTCTGTAAGCCTCAGTCCGGATATACTCTGCAAAGATCACCACCACGGGCTCAACCAAGCTGGTTTGTATAATAAGCTGCGTTGATAATCACATTACCCTCTCAGCCTTTCTACAGCTATATATACACATTTTAAAAAAAAAATTCTGTCAGTTTAGGCATCACGTGTCCCGAGTTTAATCGCGTTGGTGGGTTTGTGCTTTCAATGTCTGGTACGACACTGGATGCCAATGATGCAATACAGTTGTAACCCAACAGTAAAAATGTCACTGCCAATGCCAAGAGTAAATGTCAATGCTAAAGGGTCCACCTAGGACCCGCACACTAAACCACACTGGCCGTGGTCAGTTCTCTGAAAGAACACCGCAGGGATTTGAATGCGTTACCTAAAGCTAAAGGGCTAACTGAGTCCCCTCGATGCCCAATAAAAAATAGGGACGCGAGACGTGAAACGTGAAAGGAGATGAAGAGGCAGGCTGTCACTCACCTGCAGACCCTGGATTGAGGAGAGGAGCTTTAGTGGGAGACACAGGGAGGAGCTGGGGCTGAGTTTGCCTAGCTGTCGGCCTGACACGCCGCACCAATGGATGGAGCTGGTGTTGTACATCCCCAGAACCAGGTCCATGGTTCTTTCACTGCGGGGATAAAAGGGGGCGGAGCCATCAGACGGGTAACCTTCAGGAGCTTCATGTCCACCGTGACTGCAGAGTAACGGCGTGTCCCGGCGCCCCGCCCCCCGCGCGCGGTATACCCTATACCACAGACGCACCGTTCCGTTACCTGCAGTTTGTGATTTTACAGGTGATGTCGAACGGTTCCTCCAGGCTGACAGTGTCTGGGATGGACTCAAGCGAAAGCCTCACGTCTCCGTAGCCAGGAGCCTTAGCCAAAAACCAACAACACGAGACAAAGATGACCTGAACCTCTCACCGTTAACCTGACAAAAGGTTTTACTAGCGTTTTACAGACGTTTACTCGTCGGCCCGTCGTTCCTGCCCTATGAAAGCAGTGCAGATGAAGCCAGGCAGCCGGGCCCTTTACCATTCTCTGGAGCTGACTGGTCTGGAGCCGACCGCGCTCTCCCAGGTTCGTTTTCCACACAATATCAAGTTTGCCGATCACCGTCACCCCTTTGATCACGCCGGCCTTCTCGGCGAACTCGGGCTTGGGCTTCAGACAGTACAGGTACTGGCGCGTGTCCATGGGCTGCAGATAGGTCATCTTCCCGAACGTGGACGCCCTGAACATTAAGAGCAGCGTCACAGAATGGCCAACAGGCCTCAGTCACCACAATATGGATATGCATGGGGTCTTTTTGCGGAACGTGACCAAGAGAAGTAGTTTACCCCTGGTCCCCAGTGGCAACGGTGTTGAGCTCTGAGACGTTGTACATCAGGGAGGGTTCCAGAGACACCTTCTCCATGAACATGGGTGAGGTGGTGATGTTCTGGATTTGGGCCTCCAGGAACACTTCATCCGTCTGTGGGCCCAGAGCAGAGTCAAGTGTCTGTAGTCCAAGTTGACAAGATGTTAAAGGGTTTACAGGCCGGTACAAACTGGCCGAGTTTACTGGCCGGTGCGAACTGAGTACAATCACGGTTATTTTTGTAATATTCATGCGCTGCTATCAGATGCATCAGATACGGCAGCTCATTTCTGATTCATTTTGGTTGCTACAAAAAATGTAAAAACAGAAAAATCTCAAAATCGTTACATACATTTCCGAATTCTATTTGTAATATTGTTGCCGTAGGTTTTTGAAAAATACGCTAGTGTAACAACTGAGGAAAAGGGGGTACGCACTAAAAAAGGACCAATCCTGATCCCTGATTTTATTCTATTGGATAGAATAAAAAAATAACAATAATCAGGCTTACCGCAGCTCCTCTCCTCAAACATAATAAATAAGATAAAAGCCCCCAAGGTGACTGTGATCAAACTGAGGTCCAAGTATCTAAAGGAGTAGTTACTGCTCAGTTCATCTTTGAAGTGTTAATTAGTCATTTGTCAAACATGACAGAAGGATAGTTGCAATTAGTTCATGCCTTCAGTTCAAATCTAGTAATTAGCAAAGGAACCACAGGGCAATTTGGTAGAACAACAGGGGTTATTATCACAATTCAGAATACCTTTCAACCTTCCACATGCAGCACTACCTCAATCATGACCCATCAACCCGAGAGCAGGGTTTAAAAGCCACCACCACAAATGCATACAATTCACAATTCCCTCATGTTTATTAAGGTGCCGATTGTAATACTGAATGTAAAGTGATTTTTTTTAATAAATGAACCATGTAGTGTGTTCCAGAGGACACACTCAATACCAGGGGGTTCAAACCCAGCCATGGAGAGCCACATGTTCTCGGGCATCACCCATGAGCACCTGATTTTGGCATCGAGGTTGTGGTGGGTGGGTGGGGGGGGGGGTTATAAGGCAACCAGGAATGGGGCTCTCCAGGTGCCAACCCCCAGCCAACCCTAATCAAGACCTTTAACTGAACATAAACCAAGCTGTACTGCCGTAACCGAGAGACGACAAAAAAAACCCCACAAAAAAGAATCTAATTTCTGGCTGTGTGATTGCTCAGTTGAAAGGCCTCTCATTGTTGATTCTTAAACAAATTGGAACTAGTTTCCACTAATGATTGAATCTAGTGTAAAAACAAAAAACAATATCAATATCCAATAATTGCTCTGTTCACAAACTGATCAAATGAATGTCTTCCCCTTATGATGTAATGAACAACAACCCAATTCTATAAAAAATTAAACCCAAAATCACTTTTTTGATTGATTGATTGATTGATTGATCTGATTATCCTTCAGCCGTACCAAAATCACCCCCCACCACCCCCCAAACTCCTTTCCATCGCTCTCTTTAGCACCCGTGTCCCATCCAAATCCCGCTGGCGCATGTCCTGCACAAGACTGGAGTCAGCAAAAGGGGTGCGAGCGACCAGGACAAAAACGAGCGTCAGCATGATACTGAAAAAGCATTATGTGACACTCCGCCCCCGAAGCCAATCTCTCTCCCCCACCCTCTCCTTTGAACCCCGTCGTCACAAAATGCTTTTTCATTACCCCACCCCTCCGTGTTAGGGCTCATTAGCTCCGGAAAGAGAGAGTTATGCTCAAACAAAGTATCAAAAAGCAAGAGAGTTCAGCAAAGAAAAGAGAAACTAATTACCACAGAACTGAGGTCGCTCTAATGGGAGAAAATAAAAACAAGAGACATTAGAAAAAATGAGAGTTACATGCTAAAGAAAATGATAATGCATCTTTATCCTCAGGCAGATGAAATGATGTTGACAACAAAATGTCTATGGAGCAAACAAAAAGTCAACGTTACGATATCATGAAAACTACAGTAAAAGCATAGCCAACTTCTGATGATACAATGAAAGGCTTGACATTATAACTGCTCAGGAAATCCATGTCCTTAATTTAACATAACATAATTGGTCCCATGATCCTTTGCTCCTCACTGGTAGCACATTAACCCTTATGGAATTCACAGGCTATGCAACCATAACAACCAATCAATGCACAGATGGTTATAAGCATGAGAGAAGGTTAAAGCTATTTAAGGATAACCTGTGTTTTTTTTACTTTAACTTTAAGTGACTTAGATTAAAGTATAGCGTTTCTAATAACCAACTACCAATATTTTCAAAATGTTCCTATTGCACATGTGGTTTTGCAAATTTTTAAAAATCATCCAGCCAGTTAGGTAAGAACTTTTAACAAACAGAAAACCCCACTTATGTATTCTCATGCGTACCAATGTGGACTTGTGAAAATATATGAGAAGTCCGCAGATAAAGATGAGTAAATTAGTCAGTTTTCTGTCTACACTCGGGTTTAACACAAATGTTAATATTTTAGATTCCAAAATTAACATATTAATTGGGATATGTGAAGTGTATCTTAACCTCAAAACGCAGTCCAGGAAAGTTAATTAGCGTTCATTAATGAGTTATTTTAAAAGACTTCATGTTATAACTTAATTATAATTATCTGGAAACCTTTAAACAAAAATATCAGTCAGGCAAACCTGAAACCAAAATGGATGCCAAAAAAGACAGTTAAGTAGCAAAAATAATTACTTCTGCTAACACTCTCTAATTGTTACAGACACATTCCTGAACAAAACTTTAAGCAGATGAGAGAGAGTATTTTGGAGACTACAAAAAAATACACTTTTTTTATTTTCAAGCCATGAGTGGTTTGGCAGTATAAAAACAAACTAACAATGGAAACAAGACACAGAAATACACAAAGCCCACAGCGACTGTTACCTCAGCATTGTAGAACTTGGTCTTCACATCCAGGGGCTTGAGCACCTGGTTGAAAAGAGAGTGCAGGCTAAAGGCTGTTTTCTCAGGCTGCTCCTCCATCCAAAATGTTAAAACTACACTCGTGTCACCCTTACTACCAACCGAGGGATATTCTTTTTAAACTCAAAACGTTGTCTATCTTTTGAGTAAAAAAATAACTGAAACCAAATGCAACAACCACTCTCCTGACAGAGGGTGAAACCAGCCGCTTCCTTGTTCAAATTTGAAGCTTCGGCGCTAATTGTTTCTCTCTCAGCCAGAGACGTGTGAGATTCTTTGGAGGTGAGGTCCAGAACTTTATTTTATAACTATAAGGTGGCAACAGCAATTCCCAAAAGGATGAGGTTGACAATTAATCTCGCTTACCTGGAATTTGAAAAACTTCCTGAAGTAAAGTTTCTCCCCTGCCTGAGTGGTGTAACTGACAGCACAGACCAAACTGGAATAAAGAGACAAGAACACAGACCTCAGTGGTGTACACGATTATTGGAATGTAAATCCTGTTGTGAAATAAGGTATCCTGGGCATTACGACTGTCACCGACTTATCCTTCTTGATGTCACTACAGATAAACACTGATAATTGTCCCAGGGCTGGGGGGGTTTAATCCCTCTAAAAAAAAACTACATCCAGTAAAAGAAACCCCAAACGATATAAAATGGTAATTCGATAGGTGTGTGGGAGAAAGTAAACGAAATCCGGGTGAATTGTGAAACAAAGCACGGAATGTACATGTGTGTTCCAATCTCCTTGACTTCGTGGTGGATGACGTCATCAATGCAGCACTCCGGTTTGAGCTCTGAAACCGCGGCGTTGGACGCGGACAGGTTTAAGCGCTGCGAGCTGGTCTGTAGATCGGCCTGTGAGCGGACACAAAGCGGACCCGGGTTTGTCCACGCATAGTCTCATGTGCGTCTTGTGTTTACTAAGACAGGTCATCAGTCAACAGGCATTATTATTATGTTTCCAGGACCTTAACCAGGATGTCCTTGACCATCTGTGAGCTGTCATTGTGCACACTGATGTAACTGGAGAAGGTCTCTCCCAGGAAGATGTTACTGCCCAAAGAGAAGAGCAGAGGTCAATATATGGTACCCAAATACAGAAGGAGACCCAAAGTACAGCAGAATGAGAAAAAGATCAATCTACCCTTTAGCAATGCTGACAGACACCCACTTTCACTCTTAGAATAGTGTGACAAAAAAAGTAAACTGCCACAAAGGAAGGGGGTGCTAAGTACCATAAAAACAACAACAATAATATAACTAACAAGGTATTTGGGTGACACGTCACCAGGCTTTCAACTCAATACAATCCGGTCATGCTGGGACGAAAGACATTTCAGCCGGACCTGTGCATGGCTGCAGCAGTTAAGCTCCTAGACGTTCTCCACTGTGGTGACCTCGCTGGGCCCTTACACTGCCTAACATGGCCCTGACAGAGATGCAAGATGGTGTACCCAAAGTTCTGTGGAAGGGTTAGCATCTCCCCAAGCATCAGGGTCTCCGCTCCCTTTATGGTGGATGGGTCAGTCTTCATGAGCTGGGCGAACAGATCACCTGTGAATAAACACGCAGTGAGCCCATGGGAACTGGACAAAAACTCCACCTTTTAAAAGCACGACAGCGTCAGAGTTAAACCACATTGTCGTGCAGCTAAGGCAGGGAAGCCGTTTCACAGAATTTGTAAACAAGAGGCCAAAGAAACGTTGAAAAAAAACGTTGAGTTGTGCAATACTGTATGAAACACAGCGACAATATATTTTCTGTTTTCACACCGTTGACAAAATCATCCGTATTGCAAAGTCATATCTACCGCCCGTTTCAATTTTGGGAAGGGGACAGACGGGGCAGATTCTGACTGATTACAGCCTACGGTGTAATTTTGCAACTGTAAGCTCAGTAACCACGCTGAGCATGTGTCCAGCGTTTGAAATATTAGTCGCTCAAAAAAGGCACGGCGTTTAAAACGGACACTGTCACAGCGCAAAATGCAACGTGTGATCTTCCCTACGTGTTTAAGTGCCGTAGCCCCAACCCAAACGCTTGCCTCCGACTCTTCAGCTTTTATATAAATACCCTACACAGAAAGTGTCACACTGATATACTGCTCCTGTATGTTCCAGTTACCATCCTAATGATCGCATTACAGCCTGCAGGGTTCCAGCGAGATGGAAAGCAAACACTATAAATCACCACCCGGACTCACGAACTAAATTTGGGAGCCGGCCTGTTCCAGGGTCACTCCGTAAATCAAGTTCTGTTTAGGGCTGGTAACCAATACCATTTATCACAGAACGTACTGGCAAACTTTCAATTGTGATATGTTTATCACGGGGGGAAACATTTTGGAAGCATAACCTGCCTTCCATTACCATTGCCTCTTGCATTTTGATACACCTGCTATCATATTTAAAATTCAAAGAGCCCTTCAAAGAGTTTGGACCCCACTCGGGTAACTGACATGTCCTTATTCCTACTAGCTTCCTAGCAGCCACATTGGGTCTAATTAGAGGCAAAATGGGTTTTGTGCAAGGTTCTTTGACCCCCCTGGTTCTTTGACTTTAACTCTTAAAATGCTCCCTTGTAGCTTCACTGAGGATGTCGATGTGACCTCGGCGTCTGCAGCCGTCCAGCACGGGGACGGAGGATTCAGCCTTCAGTACCTGGGAGGTCTCGGTCCTCGCACGTCACCGGCATATTGGTGAAGAGCGTGGGTTTGGTCAGCCGCATCACTGCGAAAGGCACAAGAGCAGAGCGTCATGTTGTAAAGCAACAAAACACAGTGCTGAAAACCAACCGCAGGGCTTCTTTGTCAACGCAAGCGGGTGAAAAAACACACACGCACCTTACATCCCCCAAAAGTTTACCCGTGCACTGCTGAGAACCCAAAGTGTCACTCGTTTTCATTCGTTTAATTATTAAAAAGCAAAATAATTTTCAACAATTCTTTGAGTGGAATTAAAAATCATCGTTTTAACATTCGTGACACATTCTTCACCAGAATCACAATTTATTTTAAGAATGTTCCATTACAGTTTAAATCTTTCTGAAGGACAAGAAGGATCTTGTTATAGTTATGATGAATATATTTACTTATATAAAAGACTTTAAAATATGTACGCGGGAAAGTTAGTAAATATGGTTCATTAAACAATAGCACGAATGCCCTCAACTCCATATATAAAAACCAAACAATGGCTGAGCCCTATGATCCAAAGATCCCAGGTTTGAATCCAGATCATATCACAAGTGACTGTCCCTGAATCCCTCAGCGACATCGCGCAATTTGGCAGCGTGCCATGATTTGGTAGACGGGAGGTATAGGGGTTTTTAGTAGATTACTGCTAAATAGCACCATCTGCAGGATCACGGTGCCATTAATCTAAATATTAATCTAATATTGCGTCTTCAATAAGCATATCTAATTTTAATTAAATTTAATGTTCAGACTCAATAGCATATCATGATACAAGACAGCACAACCCTTTATCTATCGCAACCACTTTTTATAATTAGAATTTTTAATAATAAAGGTTTTTGTTCTAAATGCATCTTAACTTCTACTACCGCCTCCTACAATTAAAACAAGTGTGAATGCAATCAATGCACCGTGTGTTGGAGAGAGGTAACCAAGCTTCTCATTTAGTAAGTTTTAATTCACATTGATCTGAATTTGAGATCACGACATCTCTAAGTAAACAGTACGTGAGCAAGTGTTGTAGTACACTAGCAAGCATATTTTCTAGTCAACTGTATACACTTACGTATTGTCCGTTATTCCTCTGTATACAGCCATAAAGGTAAAAGTACACTTTTGTACTACAGAAGACGAATTATCTTAAAAAATTCAGCTTGTTATAGATTTGTTTTACGGCATACATAAGGAAAAACAGGGACTGACAAGGTTCAAGGGTTTCATTTACGTGGATCTAATCGAAGGCGGTAGCAGATGCTGAACAACTGAATCTTGAAGTCATATAGATTAGAAATTCTGAGACCATAAAGCTATATATTAAACTGCTTAGTGCACAATTATATTCTTAGTTCATTCACCAAATGCCACTATATCACTCAAGCAACCTCGATGCTTAATAAATACTACGCCCCTCCTATTGTTATTGTTTTGATTAGCTTGCTAGCTAATATTTTCAATAATTACGTTGCAGGATTAAGATACAGAAAAGCTCAAACAATTTCAACAATGAAACTATATGGTCTGAAATTAAAGTAATCCTAACCACGAAACTCAATACCTTTCTATATATGACGGTAAACAACACCGAAGTCTGCATGTCATCTTGATAGCTAACACAGATCTACATAGGAAGTAGCCATATGTCAAGATATTGCTATTTATTTAGTAAGTTATCCATGATACATCATACGTTTTCAACACCTCTGATAAAGAGATACATTAAAATATAGAAAAATATATTTGTTAACAAAGATCTGTTGATGGTGGAAATATCTAATTCATAACGTCAGCTAGTTTAAGCAAGTAAACGTGCACATCACGCCTAAACAACTCGTTGGTTTGGCAATTATCAGAAGCTATAAGGTTGTAAGATGTAAAGTGAAACAAAAAAATACCTTTTAATGCAAGCAAATGCTCTTGTTTCGCCTGATTAACATCCATCTTTTCCACAACCCCCCTTTGAACTTTCAACTTTCGTCGGCAGCGTATAGTAAGTAGAAAGGGACAAACTGTACAAGACTTCTTTTTATGGGACTTTAGCACGAAAGATTATTTTGTTACGAAAACTACACTAATCTCATCCTGCTTACTTCGGTGGTTAACTTTCACGGCATGTGAAATTAATGCAACGGATTTAAGACGACAAACTATCAAGCTATCGTCTAGTAATGTGTGCACATAGACTTACAGTTTTCGCCTGAAGAAAATATTGTAGCTCTTCAATAGACAAAGGAATTACATTTTTTGCAAGCAGACTTTTATGATTGTTACGTTTACAAAACATGACAATCGCCTTTATATAGTCTGAATATAATAATATACGTCTTACAATTGATTTTTTAATTAAAAAGATGTATTAACATGCAAAATATTCTGTATGTACAACACATGTATGTCAATTTTAACAGCTGTATCTACTGCAACATGATAGAATATCTCTCTAATGTGAGTTTTCTGAAGACAATATAGGGTCAACCAGCCCATTCAATATTGGTTTTACAAAGATAAATGCATTTTATTCATCCAGGTAGAGCTGAGTATATGAAGCACTGAGTGTATTCAAGAACCACCAACATGAAATTCTAAACACTATTATGTATGATTATGGGTGCAACAGTTTTGGTTCTAAAATGAAAGGTAAAACATTTTTTTGATTTCATGTAGGTATTATGAAGTTATGTTAAATAGTTTATGTCACTTTACTATTTGTTTAGTAATTCATTTTTTACTGGTTGCAGAAAAAGTTACTTTCACCGTAAAAGACTGTAGACAGAAAATTAGTAAGACAAGACGATACTTTTATTTTGCAATCCATTCCTAAACAACTATCCATACATAGTTAGGTGATGTGAGATAAATCACCAGATAAATATCACTGGAGATAAGGGTCTTGATTCTTCCCCTTCAGAACCCCACTAGAACTAGTGCCGGTAGCTGGTGACAACTGCTCAAACTAGGTTTTGTCTTCTACTATACAAGATTGACCATGCCCTTCAAATAACTTTGAATTCAATAATGCAGAATATTCTAAGATGTAATAATTAGAAGCGTCTAATAAAAAAGCACACAAGAACAGAGGAACGGCAGAAGGCGTTTCCGTTCCACTTTTCATTCGATGTTAGGAATAGGGACACAGCTAGTGTGCAAGCTCCGGAAACAGCTGACAGAAGCCTCCATTTTATTTATAGGGGGCTGTTGTTAATGTTACATTTGAGAACAGCAATAGTCGTTAACATAGACAATTTATGAACACGTATATTAGTTATTGAAATTTAAATAAGTGTAGCGTTGATATACATCTCATCGCATTAGTACGATATTGTATATAGAAATGCATCTTGAATTACGGTGCTGGTTCTCTGTCCTTTTCTTATGGTATAGGCAAAAGTGGTAGTGCCCTAGGATGGCCGCTGCTGTGGGTGTAAACAAGCAGGGCACCGCTGCAGCGATGGAGCCTTGTGTTCGACACAGCAGGACTACGGCTGGAAACACGGTTAAGGTGAGTAACAAAACTGCACTGGTGGAATGTAGAACATAATGTAGTTGCAACTAATGTCTCGGCGTTTGTGATGTTTGGGTTACCGGCGAATGCAGTCGCAGTCAGAGTGAGATGCCTTCGTGGCTCTGATGCTGCCGCTGGCGGGGCGTCGCTCTGTTTTGATGCGGCGATGACAGCCCTTGGCCTTTGCCTTTCTTTTTGCCTGTACACAGTGTATTTTGACATCTCGGTACTTAAACTAGCAGCATTTGTACAGAAAATTTTATATTGTTTTAATTATGTAAATGCAGGTAAGTGACTGCATGGTAAGGTCCCACGGCTAGAAATAGTGCTAGCGATGTACGGCTAGCTAGCTACATCGCCCTGTCTTTAAGCACCCTGAGAGACCCGTTTGTACACCAGTAATGCAGAAATAAAGATGTTTTGCGAGATTTGGAAAAAAATGTCCCAAAGTTCTCATGCTATTAAAATGAAGCCAACAAGAAAAATTGTAATGTGATGGCAAATCGCTCAAGGATAGCACTCGCGTCATTCGCCACTTCATTAACTCATTAGCGAAGGATCTAATGATAACATAAAGGTGTCTGTGTTTTATTTATGGTTGACAGAAATTGTTATGAAACAAAATGTCAAGTTTTAATGTTTAGCTAGTAGTCTATAGGAAATACGCAGTTGCAAGAAGTATTCATCGGAAGTGATATACAAATGAGAGGCACGGAAATTTAGATAATTGTAGTTCATTAGAAACTATTTCAAGAATCCAGGTCCAGACAGGTGGCAATACCTGTAATTCATAATAACTCTCCTCAAGGGCATTTTAAACATATGATTCAATGGCAAAATATGTATTATTTTCTTTCCAATATATTTTCTGGTCACAGAATAAGTAAATAAAAATGTGGACAGGAAGGTAACACTTTCTGTCAAAGGGACAACGTAATATGCATTTACCTAAATATTAGGGCTTGTGAATACATTAGCCGATCTGGTCCGTGTCCTCAGGTGCTGGAGTGTGGAGTATGTGAAGACGTCTTCTCTTTACAAGGAGACAAGGTCCCTAGGTTGCTTTTGTGTGGGCACACCGTCTGCCATGACTGTCTCACTCGTCTGCCCCTACATGGCCGGGCAGTTCGGTGTCCATTCGACAGACAAGTCACTGAGCTGGGTAAGTTAATGAAAATAAATCTGCAGCTGCTCCTTTTATCAGACTCTGAAAATTATAAGAATGTTAAGTTGGTGAAGCTTATTCTTTCTTCAAATGAGAGACTGAGTGGTATTTTAAATGGACGTGTTGAAATCTACTAGACATGAAAATCATTACACAATTAGACTTCTGTGAGTCTTTTTTTGGGGGGGTTTACAGCAAATGAGGAGTCCCTGTAGTGTAACAGTGCTTAAAATGGGTTGTTATCCAAGCGTACTACAGACGTATGGTTATGTCATTTTATTTGCTACTACACTGTAATCCAATGTCTAGTTGAAACCATGAATTATAACTAGCTTTTATAGAATTCATTAAAACATTTTCTACAGAGGTTTCTGTTCTTGCCTTCGGGTTTAGATTTGTAGAACTCTGTAGAAATGCTACATTTATATAACGGGAAAATAATGCGTATGTATAGTTACTCTAGTGTTTTAGAATATTCAGTGTGTGAGTGCGAAATGGTGGATAACGATCTGGTTATGTTCTCGAGATCAACTCTGACTCAGCAGTTTGAGTTAGACAGGGGAGTATCCAATCACAATCTGCACCATTGTCTGTCCTGGCAGAATGGGATTCCAAAGCATTTGTCATAAAGAGCACCAAGGATGATGGTCCAACATACGTGTCAATTTTAAGTGTGGTTCTGGGCTAGTTCATCCCCGCCTTGTATTGGGTGTTGCCGCTGTGTATGTATTTGTGTGCTTCATCTCAACATGTGTGGCAGGGGACTCTGGAGTTTGGGGCCTGAAAAAGAATTTTGCCCTGCTGGAGCTACTGGAAAGGCTTCAGAATGGAGCCTCTAACCAATCGGGGATGATGGAGGAGGCTCTTGGAGGGGTTGGAGAGGTACGAAAATGTGAACTGTGTACAAAAGGAAGAACTTTTTCAGTTGTTCTGATTTGGACAGATGACAATGACAGTTGTAAGCGCTTAAATATCCCTAGTCCGTGCTCCGTAAATATTTCTGAGACGCTTGCGGTCCCGGTGGGGGCGTAGAAACTTCCAGACGTGTGACCCTTTTGCCTCCCACCTCCACAGTGCGTGGTTCGCTGTGATGAAGACGAGTGCCACACGGCCTCCATGTACTGCACGGTGTGCGCCACCCACCTGTGTGCGGAGTGCTCCCAGCTGACGCACTCCACCCGCACCCTGGCCAAGCACCGCCGCGTGCCCCTGGCCGACAAGCCCCACGAGAAGACCCTGTGTCCTCAGCACCAGGTGCACGCCATCGAGTTCGTCTGCCTGGAAGACGCCTGTCAGCCCGGCCCCCTCATGTGCTGCGTGTGCAAGGAGTACGGGAAGCACCAGGGTCACAAGGTATTCTCACGAGAGTTTGTCAAAGTCCTTTTTACGTCTGCGAAACGTCTTGTTCTAGATTCTGTAGGACCAGGATTTAAGAGTCTGAATAGCCGTTCCAAGTTCCGTTATTTAACAAAACCAACGCGATTATTTATTGTTGACTAAAATCCAGTTAGATCCGTAAGCAATACCGAATCACTTGCGAGGGAACATATTAAGTTTTGGTCACGCACACAGCCACCCTGGCTTGGCGTATGAGTGACTATCGCTCTCTCCAAGCCAGGCTGTGCCCCCTGGCTTGTTACATAAATGTATTTGATTAAAATGTGGCTTTCACAGTCGCTTACATAAAGTCAAGCTGTTCTGCTACTTTTTATAGTGAGTGCACCGGGGTGACGGCAACCGGGAAGAGACGTTTTGGAGCAAGCTAGAACTCACTAGGTGTACAAACCAGCATATGGAAATAAGACCTAACTAATCTAGCCATGTGCCTGAGTTAGCTAGTTAGACCAAATTAATCTAACCATGTGCCTGAGTTAGCTAGTTAAGAAAAGCGACACGCAACTGTGGATCAGAGACTCTGTTTTTGTTACAGGAATGTATAAAATATTTACTGATAATTTCACGTTTTGTCTTATAAACGGATAACTTTCATTGAAGTGCTCGGTGGACTCTAATGCTTAATCAGAAATACTTCCAAACTGAGACGAATCTACTGACTGCCCCCCACAGCATGCAGTGCTGGAGGCTGAAGCCAACCAGATCCGGGCCTCCATCCTGGACATGGCGCACTGCATCCGCACCTTCACCGAAGAGGTGTCCGAGTACTCCCGCAAGCTGGTGGGCATCGTGCGGCAGATTGAAGGAGGGGAGCAGATCGTGGAAGACAGCATCGGCATGGCCCACACTGAGCATGTACGGGCAGGAGGGGACAGCGTGCATCAGATAAACTGGCAGACAGCAGTCTCTTTGTTTGTCCACCAACAGCTTGTCAAGCCACGTGCTTAAAGGACTTGGAAGATACCGAATACGTTTAAGACCCAGCAAAAGCAATAGGCATATATATATAAAGTACTAGGTCCTTTGTGTATGTCCTTATCCTTGTCAATGTATAAAACATAGGTGGTACAGGAAGATCACGTAATTAGATCAGTATGTAGCTGATTTACATGCCAAGCCTAATTATTTCCCCATTGACTTTTTGCTAATGCTGAATGCGAACCCCGGGCGTTTTTAAAAGCTGTTTGGCTATGCTTCTCTCTCCCACCCCCAGGTCCCAGGCACAGCCGAGAGCGCTCGATCCTGTGTGCGGGCATACTTTGCTGACCTCCACGAAACGCTCTGCCGCCAGGAAGAGATGGCACTGAGCGTAGTGGACGCCCACGTCAGAGAGAGGCTGATCTGGCTCAGGCAGCAGCAGGAAGACATGACTATCCTACTGTCCCAGGTCTCCACTGCTTGCCTGCACTGTGAGAAGACACTGCAGCAGGTAGATACAGAATGGCGACTCTGAATGCATGATTATGCCAAAATATCGTAGCAGTATTCTGGTGGTAATATAAAACTATTTTTAATGGTGCTGGTATACAATCACTGTGAGAAATATATTCAGTTGCACTAAAGAATTTCGGTAGACATGAAGTCAGTATGTTTATATTTATGAAGCTTTCTCTGGGTTATTCTGAAGATTTATCAAATAGGTACCTGATGGTCTTGCATAAACCCATATGAATTCTGTGTAAATTCTTTATCTCCTGCCTCACAGTATGCATGACGTGGGGGGATATAGAATTGAGCTCTGTTCGTACTTTACGCTTTGTTGTTAACGAGATATCTCAATAACGATTTGACAGACTTTGTTGTTAACGAGATATATGTATAACAGTTTGACAGACTTTGTTGTTAACAAGATATCTCGACGACGGTTTGACAGACTTTGTTGTCAACAAGTTATCTCCCCGACGGTTTGACAGACTTTGTTGTCAACAAGATATCTCAACGACGGTTTGACAGACTTTGTTGAAGATGTATTGGAGGAATGCACACTAAGATGCTCTGGGGGAATTTGAACAAGCCTTTTGATTTTGTAAAGTATGACCTGTGACCTTTAAGCTTATTTCCCTCTTTTTTTTTTAATTTACAGCAAACATATTCCTCTATATTTGCTAAAAAGGTTATAACTCACCCAACTTAAAATCCACAGTGCAGCGGGGGTAGTCTCATTAGTAGCAACTTCTCATCTATTGTGTGTCTGTGTGTCATACTGAATGGTGCTTTGTTAACAGATTTTTTTTTGCCTCTTCTTGTAGGATGATTGTAGAGTTGTATTGGCTAAGCAGGAGATAACCAGGCTCCTGGAAACCCTGCAGAAACAGCAGCAGCAGTTCACAGAGCTGGCTGACCACATTCAGCTGGATGCTGGAATCCCTGTCACTTTCACTAAGGTACATTAGGGTTAGCTCAAACATAGCCACTAATGCTCAAATACAAACACCCAGCAGTGGCGTTCCGGTTTGGATACATTTCTAGACTTCCAAACATTTATGATGATGTGCGGACAAAATAAAATAAAGTACCACGGGATCCATTGTCAGAAAGGGGGGGGGGGGAAACAATGCTTAAATGGTGAAGGCTTTCTGATTTAGAGGGATATTCCCTAGTGTATACGTGAACCAGTTTAATATTTATGGGTCAAAGAAAACCGCACCCTGTTGGGGTAAAGCAGGCGTAAATGTGGGCGTATTTCCGTTGCAGGATAACCGGGTCCACATTGGTCCAAAGATGGAGATTCGTGTGGTGACCCTGGGCCTGGACGCCGCTGGGAAAACCACCATTCTCTTCAAGCTGAAGCAAGATGAATTCATGCAGCCCATTCCAACAATAGGTAACCTTGGTGCATACTGTGTTGTTACTGTTTCGGTTGATAAGGTACAAATATGTGGCCATATATGAATATAATGGGTGATGAAAATTTATAGTGTCTGCGTGTCTTTTTTTTCTTCCAGGTTTTAATGTGGAGACTGTGGAATACAAAAACTTGAAGTTCACCATCTGGGATGTGGGCGGAAAGCACAAACTTCGACCACTCTGGAAACACTACTACCTGAATACACAAGGTACAGATTTCGGCTGAGCGAGATTGTGAATGACCGGCCGTTACAGCTGGTTTGGAATGGTTTTCCATCTTCCTTCACAGTTGCAGTTGTTTGTGTGCGTTTTATGCCCTATTGCCTTGTACTGCTTCTCCCATTGAAAGCGATGAAAGGCCCGCTTCCTTGTATCAGTGTATTCCTGTGCCTGTTGCTAAGCAGTTATGAAAGCTCTTTAGAAGAATATTTAATTTGGCATATTTAATTCACTGTCATTGTGGGCTGGATTTTTCGATATTTCTGCAGATGCAAATTAAGTATAATTATAGGTCTAAGACATGGCATAATGACTCTTATAGTTATTAGAAGAGAAAAATAGGTAATGTTCTTGACACAATGAAAGAATGAGTGAGCTTTGATGAATGCAATGTCTTCAACTGCAAAAATGTGTGGCAGAGGCAATTACAGTAAAAGCATGGTGTGGTTCAGTGCAGAAAGGATCTACCTGTGCTGCAAAGAGATGCTAATGTTTAACCCTTCTCCTTTTGTGTCCCTAGCCGTGGTGTTTGTGATTGACAGCTGTCACAGAGACAGGCTGATGGAGTCCCACAGTGAACTGGCCAAGCTGTTGACGGAGAAGGAACTGAGAGATGCACTGCTCCTGATCTTTGCCAACAAACAGGTGAAATACAAAAGGCATCGGGGAAAGTGTCAGTTTTGTCAGGGCAGGCGGTGCCTCAGGAATATTACTGTTCAGTTGAAGGTCTACAATGTAAACTTCAACTCTGCCATAAACGTTTGTATGTTGTAAGCATACATAAGGCATTAGGAGGAGAAGAAATCACTGTGCCCTCAAAAATGTAGGCTTTGGGTGAAGGCTTTCTCCGTTGCGGGATTGGCAGTAAATCCTGGGCTGTTTGCACCCGCAGGACGTCCCTGGGGCCGTGTCAGTGGAGGAGATGACGGAGTCGCTGAGCCTGCACAAGCTGTGCTGTGGGCGGAGCTGGCACATCCAGGGCTGTGACGCTCGCAGTGGGATGGGCCTCCACGAGGGACTGGATTGGCTGTCCCGGCAGCTGGTGGCGGCGGGCGTGTTGGACGTGGCCTGAGCCGACCACTCCGGTCGCTGGATCCGCCCACATCCAGCCCGAGCTGTAACCCCACTCGCTGCCATTGCCCCGACCTCGCCATGCGACGCGCTGTCATGTCCTAACACCTGCTGCACTTGTTGCTTTGTGTCCTCCCGTGGCGAGGTGTGTGGAGTTGCCCTCCATTGAGTTGGGATTGCTGTGATTTGTGTAAAGCTTACTAACCTAACAAGGAGAGAAACCATTTATCACCCTCATTCCATTCCATTCACTTCACTGTTGGAGAATGAGTGCTTTTGCGTTTCCAACCTTCTGTTGTACTCTCAACGCAGCAGGTTAGCAGCGTGGTGAATTATTTATGTTACATGTTCGGTCATTTGGTTACCGTTTGCCAGTCTTCACGTCTAAACGCGATCATCAAGTAAAAAGTCTTGATACGCAATATAATCCAAATTCGTTACTTATGGTTGTAAAACCTGTATACTGGAAATTTTTGAAAGGTCACAATTGTGTGCATGCAATTAATGCACATTTCATTTGTTGATACTTGGTTATTTGCACTTCATATACACATTACTGACTGAGTTCTTCCACCCAGATTGCCTGTTAGTAGTCTTCCTTGGCCTGTTAACACAGTGTTGGAGGCCCTTACAATCAACTCACGTTTTTAAATCCCCTAGGAGATGAATAGGATGGTCAAGAAGGGCCAGTAGGTTTCCACAGTCAGGGTACTTTGATGGATGGTCCCTACATAGTGTAATTGACCCACTTGCAACAATGTTTTGCTGTTCTCTACAGTCTTAATGGTTGATTTTCAAGTGGCACATTATTTAGTATTTATATGGACTCTTGATATCGGAGTGTCATCGGAAGCTACGTCCAGCCCTACGCTTCATTTACTTCAGCGGATGGCTTAACATAACCCACCCTTTAAACTTAAAAGCCGTTACCTCCACGCACTGGCGTCTGGAGATGGCTGAGGCTGTTTTTTTAAAACCGCCAGCTCCATTTGAATATATGTTTGTATATAACGTTGTGGAATCCCTGACCGAGTTGAGGAACCTAGACGTTGATTGTAAACCGATATAGCTGCGTTACTCAACGTTTCTCAGCGTTCCTCCACCTCCTCAAAGCTGGGAGATCCATCTTGGGAGGCGAGATTTATTTAAAAAGGCCGTGGACAAATGCCTACCCATGCTGTGAAACTTTGGGACTGGCATGATTTTGTTTGTTTGTTCTTCCCCCGTCACAGAACACGTCATTCCCTGTGCTGCACAGCTGTGACTCACTGCTGTTTTGACTGCTACGGTTTAGCGCCTCATTTCTGACTAGAATGCAGCTGAAGTTAGTATCGTTTTTAATTAATTAAAGCCGTAGGTTTCGCTTCGTTTACTAAACCGGTGTGTCCAATAAGCCTGTAGGATAGAGGAAACTTATCTTCTGTTTGAAAAGTTGGTTTTTAGTTCATTGTCGACATCATTGCTATGTAACGTTTACTACTTCTACCTATTTAAAAGCACTTGCATGAATTTGGTCCCCATTCTACACACAGAACAATTTATAATGTGAATTTGTGCAAAATGCTACACTTCCCACGTGACTTCTGCAAACGTGTAAGCACAGTGCACATCCAAACATTTGTAATGTGTGGACATCATTGCTTTTGTATACCATGTTATGCTATTAAATAAATACCAATTGATGGATATGGGTTTCGCGTGATGCTTGGTCTGGTGTTCAGGATCCAGGCTACATTAAATGGCCGAATTCTGAGAATCACAAGGACGAGTTGACGACGAGGGATTTACCGTTTTCAGCTTCTTTTAATATAATTAAATTCTGTGTTTTTAAAAAAAAGAGAAGGGCATCGGATTAAAAAGTCCAGGCTGCATCTGTAATTACTTGATGGTGATGTTAATGATGCTGACGTCTTCGTAGGGTTTGTCGGTTTTGGGATTGACTTTCACGTTGGATATCCTCTGAATGACTTCCATTCCTTTCGAACTCCTCCCAAAGACGGTGTGCTTGTTGTCCAGCCACGGCTGCCACAGAACCAGAAAAGGGGAAAGTGATGAAACTTAACAAGCGCTCGGATTTCAACGGAAACTTCTCATGTGGATGCACTGCCACAGTGCGTTTCTCTTCCATAGAAAACACGTTCGCAGTTTATAACAAAAAGATGTCATGTACTGCAGACATCAGCCAAGAGAAATAATTAACCACGGTTCAGTAGTTCTACGGCAGGGGTACCCAATCCTGGTCCCCACGGGCGGTAGTGTCAGAATTAGTTACCTCAATTAACGCCTAGAAATAGCAGGTAAGAATTTAATTCCAAATAACAACTCCAATTAAACAACTTGGAGGTGTAGTAGAACAGAAAAAACCCACAGACACGGTGAACTGCGAGCACCAAGTATCCCTCGTCTTTAGATAGCAGCTCCGTTGTGCTTATGGAGAAACGTAGCCCGCTGAGACGCGCGCGCGCGTACAATGGGACGGAACCCGAGAAAAGCTCTCTTACGGTGGGGACGACGGTGAGGAAGAACTGGGAACCGTTGGTACCCGGGCCGCCGTTGGCCATGCTGAGGGTGTAGGGCCGGTCGTGCCTCAGCGTGGCGTGGAACTCGTCCTCGAACTCGCCGCCCCAGATGCTCTCTCCGCCCATTCCCGTGCCGGTGGGGTCCCCCGTCTGAATCATGAAGCCCTGTGACGAGGAAGCAGCCCGTCAGCATCGTCCGTCAGCACAACAGGACTCGTGAAGAATGAGGTTCCCTGCTGGGGCACCGAGAACCTGGAACGTCATACCTTAATGACGCGGTGAAATATGTGGCCGTTGTAATAACCGTTTCTGCTGTGAACGCAGAAGTTCTCCACCGTTTTCGGACACCTGAGGAAGACGCACGCACGCACGCAAATCTTGTAAATGAAAAATCATCTCATAAATACGATCCAACGCGAGCCACTTTCCGAACGGGACAGGTCCGGCTTCCCCGGGGGACTACATACTCAACGGGGAACAGCTTTATGTGAATATCGCCCATGGTGGTGTGGATGATGGCGCTGTCCGACACCCTCTTGGGGCCCTCCGCCTGCGTGGCAGCCATGACCTCCTCCTTGGACGGTTTCTCGTTGAAGATGTCTCTGTCCGAGTCTGCGCTCTTTGTGTCTTCGGGTTCCCTCTTGGTGAACTACGAGAAAACGTCACGCGGAAAATACCGTAAAGTAAAATGCCAGCATCGTAGATCTGAGAAGTTTAGAGAAGGCATGGAAGTCCCACCAGTGCTGTACTGCAGTTGGAAATTTGAGCAAAACACAGTCTGAAATGGTACCATTTGGTTCATTAGCGCCCCTCCAGTAAAATTACACTCCACACATCAGCTTCCTCATCCCCGCTGGGAGGAAAAAGTCAGCTTAACCAATTTTACATAATGCTTCTCAAATCTGAAATTCAAAGCATCGTTCAGGCAGAAGCAGATGTTATTTAGCATTAATAGGTATTCAACTTGTAAATAATAGCTTGCAATCCTGCCATTTTTGCCAATTCAAGTCGCATATGAGCACAAAACCTGAATAATAAGTGGTAGTGTTGCCTACCATGTAGAAGCGGTTCTTCTTGAAGGCGGTACAGAAGATGGTGGGGTCCTGCTCAGAACTCTGCAGTGCGGGGTTGTCTGAAGCCTTCATCTCGATTGTGGGGGCTGTCTGGGTGGCCTTGGCAATGCCCTGGAAAAGGCTCAGCCGCACCACACGGATGTTCTCCTGCTTGCCCAGAATCCGAACGCACCTGAACGGGGGGGGGGGACGGATGAACTCCTCAGTCAGTGCTTAGACAATCCCTTTAACCTCAGGAACGTGCAATGACGAAACGTGGAGATCTTACTAAAAAAAAAAAAATCTAAGAAAATCTAAGTAAGGTGAAAGCTCTAATAATAATAACCCTGGCTCAAAAATATAGTTAATCTGTGCCATGACAACTGACTTTCAGTAATGGCCGACGCACCAGCTTTGAGGACATCCCAGTTAAAGGGCCGCAAACCTTAAGTAGGTATTCATTTAGGAGACATGGGTGGGCGTAAGCTTTACCCTATTATCCACATTTGCATTACCATTCACACTGCGCTCTACCTGTTGGTTTCCACATTGATGACTTTAATGCCCAGCATCGTTCCATAGAGAACAAAATGTCCCGTCTCGTCAAAGATTATGTTGGTCAGTCTGATGCCGTCCACCTTCTCCAGCTCCCTCTCCACGGCCATCCTGCGGCCGAACTCCATGTCCGGAAGCTGCTGTCTCATCTGCTGCAGCTCAGTGAACATCTGCGAGGGGACAAAATGGGTCAGGACCAGATGTGCCAGGAGGACGCTATTCTGCCCAGGGTTCTGCACCAGTGAAACTCACACTCACACTCGCATACATATCTGAGAGTGGAGGGAAAAACAGCACAGAATCAGACGTACCAGGAAGGCGGTATTCCACCCAGGACCGCCAGTTTCAAGCACACGCACACTGATACGTTTCCAGAGCAAAGAAATGTGTTTAACGACATATAGCATCTTTTGGTGCACAAGTTTACTTCACTATACTATTTTTTCACTAAAGTAGAACGGTATTAAATTCTAGGAAAGTATAAATACCGTTTTAGGGAGACCAACTGAAAGGCAGACGCGCTCCCGCACAAGCCATTTTTAATTTGCCAAATGACCAAACGAGCATTGAGCCACACAATTATTTCAGAAAACCGTTCTGCATCACAAACCCACTCATCCACATGGTATCAGTGAACTCTGATGCAAAGATAGCAGATTTAACTCACAGTCAACGATTCGTCAAACACCCTCATCAGCTTCCCGGTCAAGAAGCGGAAAATCCTCACTTTCCGGTCCGAGGCAATGGAGGCCATTTTCTTCCCGTCGTGGGAGAAGGCCAGGCTGGTGGGGTAGGTTTTGCACTTGGCAAACTCGTACAGGTCCGTGTCGGTTTTATACTCCCACTGAACGTATCTGGGGAACTTGAATTCGTTTGGAAGGCCGGTCCAGTACTCCAGCATGCCTGCCTTGTCGGCGGAGACAATGACCCGGTACCGCGGGTTGAGGCGGATCTGGGACAACGGAGAGGAGTGCATCTTGTCGAACGTGTGGAGGGGACAGTTGTTTCCCCTTCCGTCGTAAACAAAAATCTTCCCAGTTGGCTTCTCGGAACAGGCCACAGTGGATATGGCATCACCTGGGTTGTAGATCCATTCACATTGGCCGGGATGGAACCTGCAGAAGACCAAAAGGCCAATGAGATACCAATATAACTTCAATTCCGACACGGAGAAATCCTGCTTTCTGGAACCAATCTGTATGTTATTCGTGCTCAAATATTACAGAACTGTTCATTTATTGTATTTCCAACATTTGATTTCAAACTTTTACCTCGGCAAGTGTCAAATGGGTTATATAACAGGAAGACATCTTACCCCAGCTTCAACATATTGATCATGTCAAAGTTGACCACATCAAACACTTTCATGGCCTGATCATCCCCCACAGTGCAGAGCAGTGCACCCTCAGCACTGACCGAAATGCACTCAATAAACCCTGGCAGACAGAGGGAATATTCACATTGGCACAAAATCATGGAACCACAGTCTCCAACAGTCACGGATACACTTTGACAACTGTCACAAAAGGAGAGGCCATTCAAACTAAATGTATGCGAATGTCTACTCTGGCAAAACATATTTCTGACTCAAGAGTAAAGTAGTGACACTGTATTCATACTACATTCATTCAAAATCTGTACTATATAGAACACAGCAGAATCAAAATAATGGGAAAAGGACACACCCAAATGACTGCGAAAGTGTTTCACAAACTCTATTCCCTCATCCTCTTTCTTCTTCCAGAACTTCACATGACCGTCTTGGCTGGCCGTGATGATAAAATCAGTCCTGTGTATTGAGAAACAATCATGGAAAAATTATTTTTAACTACATTTATTAACTGTTATTTGTACTGCTTTCGTCTCCAAAAAGATCCAATCAATAGCCTTGATTTAGCCAGCAAAGCTGACATGATAGCTAAAAAAACCATCAAACGGCACACAGCATGCAATCCCAGAAGATCTGCAAGACATAAGTGTAAACCCAACCCTTCACAGCCAATGCGTGGTTGGCAATTTAGCCAAATCTGTCTAAAATTAAAAGGGAAAATCCTCAATTCAAGGGAACACCCAGCAATAAAACTGGCTACGTTGTGCTTTAGAACAACATTCGATCACAAAGAAAAAGTAATACGATTTTAACACACGTGTTGACAATACTGGAAATCAATAATCGAATCTCATCTCACATAGATTAACTGAGGCTAAAAGTGGGAGCATCAGTAAAGGTACAGTCACTTTTGAGAATTCAGAAAGGTTTCACTAAAGTTAAATGTTATAGCTCATTGTCCAAACAAATGGCTCCTTATATTTCCAACTCTGGCGCCATATACAAAACAACTGAATGATCGCAACCTACTTGGAGCAGACAATGTGTGTGATAACGTCCCTGTGCATGTAACTCCGTTCGTACATGGCCGCAGAAGGGAGGTTTTCCAGGTACACGCGTTCATACTCCAGAACTGCAGAAAAACAAAATACGTTAATGTAAAAAAAGAGCATTTAATTACAAATTAATAAACAAATCATTAAGATAACTTAAACAAGACATAATCAGAATCTGGTTTCCCCCATATACCATATTTTCCGAACTAGTTATACCAGCGAAGTTCTTGTATTAGCGATACATTTATCGTTTTAACTAAATCTACTTTTAGTAGATTTTTAAAAATTGCCTTTTCTTTTCTTTGACTGTATTGCCTCGCTGGGCATCGGTCCAACCCATTTATCTTCTTCAGCATCGCCTCCGTTTCCTTCGTTTACTTCTAATTTTCTCTTGAGTTCTACGGAGGTCTCACCGGACGCCATGTTTAGTTTTCTATATGAAATAAAGATATTACTGGTCCAAATTTACAGTGATACTAGCTTCGGAATGCCGTAAATTTTAATTGGTTCTCGCATTCGTGTGTCTGCGTTTTCAATGGTCACGCAAGACGAGGCGGAGTTAGAGAGAGAAGAAATTTGAAACAAACTCTTCTTCTCTCGTGTTATATGTAAGACCCTGTGTATCGGATTTTAGCGCTATACTGACACCATCCGTGGTTAAATAGTATAGCAATGGTAAAGGGATATCCAGACCTCACGGTTGTTTGAACGATGATGTGTAATACATCGGATTCGCTTGCAGTCATGACAAGTTTAGTGCACATATTTTATGTTTATTAAGTCGGTTCACGCTGAATGAGCAAGAGACACGCCCCTTTGACAGCACTGCAAATATAAAAGATATGAAAAAATTCAACTAGTAAACTACATTTAATACAATCCAACAGAAAGACAAAAGCACAAGGTATTGACCTAGACAGAGAGAGCACTTCTTCCACGGTTCCCAAGCCATCGCAACTAACCCCTGTGCAAATTCCTGTTGTGTGAGATGTTAGAACAGAGAGGTCGATTTTTTTGTACGATTCAGGCTCGTGGTTTGTAACCTCCAACTAAATAATACTGTAACAATTATAGTGTTTAAAGTACGACTCGCTCACCACAGGTGACTGTTCCCATTACTGCAGTCATTTCGTTTTTATTCCACTAGAGCCCCGTCATGTTACACTTTGGTGCATGAGGAGATAGAGAGTGAGTAGGTGGATGTGTGCGACTTGTGTAGGTTAAAAAAAATAGTACACAGAGATACCGGGAAAAATTGTTCTCTGTTCTCACCAAGAGCCCTGGTTTCTAGTTGTCTTTCGCACCCGTGGTCACAACCGGTGTGAGAAGTGGGATCAAGGACGAGTTAGAATAGGCCGATTGTTCGCAGAGCGAAATTACTGCGTAGCCAGGAAGGAGCTCCTTGCTTTGGTGCTTGCTGTGAGTCACAATCAACCCTGTTTAAATGGGTGCCCCTTCCAGCAACGCACTGACCATCCCTCCGAACCCTGGGTGCAGTCCGCTCAGAACAAATCAGTGGACATTGTGGGCCCCCTCCCCATCACAGACCTGGGGGAACAAGTCGAGCCCATTGTTTTGGGGACGGTCTGTGAGCTACTGGGGGTGAGGCAGACGCGGACTGGCAACAAAACCAATGAAGTTTAATAAAAAGTCCCTGTTTGTTATTTATCTCTTATAAAGTAATGTTAATCGGTAATACATATAACTAAAATCAGTACTTAATACATGACAGAGATGATCACATTGATATAGAGGCTCATATTTCCAGAGAGTCGTTACTAGCTGTGGATAGCATCTCAGTAACTTCCGAAGGAACACCAGTGAGTTCGTACTTCAAAGTGATACAGCCTCACGGTGACACATCGTCTCCTCCACATGAGAGCCCACCTCCATGACGACAGAACACTCAGCATGCCGGGGCAGAGCACCTCTCTGTGAATAAAAGCAGCGTCCGGTCCATGCCGCCGCGTCTGTGAGTCTCCGGCTCTCGTCTCCCGCGGGAGCTTATACGATCAGCATGGCGGAGCTTAACGTCTGCGAGGGGTACTACAGCTCAGATGTCCGCTTCGTGGAGCGCTTCACGTGCCCCTCCAACACCGACAGCCTGGAGCGACTTTATTGCTGCGGGTTCGAGGACATGAAGTACTGCTGCAGCGAGCCGGGAAACTACTACCCCTATAAGCATGCCTACATGTGGACCCTGAGGTGAGTTTCTGAGTTTTTGTAAGACAGAAATTGCAGAGGGAGGATGCCACACACAACTCATTTTCATGTCTGTAACTAAAACGAAAAAAAGAAAAAATAAAATTCCAAAAAGTGTTAAAATGAATTGTGCTGGAATATAATAAAATTGTATTCCCTTCAAATTTTGGGCTTATTTTGGTTGTAAATAATTAATTGTTGGTTGATGTATGTATTAAATAATGTATTTACACCAAAGCACTAAAATTGTAAAAGGTATATATAGTTGCTTGTTTGGCTCTGCATGGCTTAAGATGGTTACACTGGAAGTTTGTGGTGGATCTGAAGTTTATGTTGAAGAATCTATGAAGCTCATACACAATAATCAGGTCTGGACTCCTAATTTATGAATTATGACTGGATTTTGACGGGCTTTTACTGGGTTGTTTAATGAACCTATATAACGTAAATGGTTGTGCTTTTTACAATTCTCAATAAAACAATGGACACTGAACACATAACACTAGAGAGATTTGCAAATAAAGGAGTCCTTGTCTTGAAAAAGTATTGTTGTAACATCTAATGACGCTGACACTTTGAGTCATGGCATTGACCGCACTGACACTGACCGCAGGACCCTCCGCAGTAATTCCCCCCCCCAGGTTTTAAAAAGCCAATTATATTGCTTTTTTCACTTCTGTTTGGAATTTTCTTTTGTACTGTTGCCTCTTTGTGGCTCTTTGCTGAGTACCCTGCCACCACTACGGGGGATTCTGAGGACGCCGGATTCTTCCGGACCACCTGCCTTCAAACCACCGGCCTTTAAACACAAAGCAGGGCGGCCATTCAGCCGGTGTGGGAGGGTCAGTGGTTACTGGAGCAGAAGCACGGCGAACCCGATAGTGCCATTCATCCAACATCTGTCACTGTTTAGACAGAGACCTAACCTGCCTTGGACACTTAGGATTTTCTGTCGCAGTCACCAAACAAGATGATCCGGCCTGCTGTCTTCAGATCACAAGGCTCTACTTGTGCAAGCTACTCGTGCAAGTGTCATGACCCGCAGAGCCAGGAGGCCCTACACTAAGCATTTTCACTAACGCATAACCTCAGTGAGTTTTTTGAGGATGGGATTTTCAATAATAAGTTTTTCAATAATAATCATGGTTGGTCATTTTGATGGATCAATTAATTGACAGATATAAAAGAGGGGTCCTGTCCACAAGATTCCAGAAACAGGATTTAGTACATAGTCCCCAAATCATTTCCTGCGATTATGAACACCTATTTATGACACCAATATAATCTTTTCCAGAGAAGCAGTTGAGTTGGAGCCAGGAGTACAACAGAGCTGAATCTGAACAAACAACCATTTGGTCAAATATCAAGTACCTCATGAGTGTATATATTGCAACATTGAAATGCTTTGATCTAATTTGAATGCTTTATATTAATCTTACGTGTCATTCCTCTGGCACCTGTAAAAACCATTAGAAGCTAAACTTCTTCTGCTCTTGATTTAGTTCTTTATGAGTGGCTTTTCATGTATCACTCGCCTCTGTGTGGTTTTTTCTTTTTTTTGTGGAACTGGAGAGCGTTTGAAATGGCTGACGACTGGGGAAAAGAGCAGCAAGGTAACAGGTCCCTTGATGATGAGCGATTTCTCACTGGCATTCATTCAATGGCTCAGTCAATCAAACCCTCCCGCTTGAGCCACATTTGGGCCAGAAGTGAGAAGCCGTCGAGGCTGTTTCAGGGCTCATGGTCAGGCTGCTGTCTTCTTGTTTCAGCATCGGGGCGCTGGTTGGACTGGGTATCGCCGCACTGGTTCTCCTGGCCTTTGTCCTAAGCGTCTGCACTCTCTGTTACCTCTTCCTTCGCACGAAGCCACTGCAGCTAGATTCGGGACTCAGGTTACACAACCGCCCCCCAAGGCCAGGTGAGCTCGGCCTTAAGTCTTTTCCTTAGGTGGGGGAAACCATCTCACCTGGTGTTTTAAGGATCGACACCCCTGCGTTTCGGCATTTAACAAATTATCTGAATGTTTTCCCTTTTTTACGTCGGTAGCTTCCAGGGGAAATGGCACCAACAATGGGGTGACAGGTCCGCTGCCCTCAGAGATGGAAGAGGTCTCACCCCGAATGAAGAGCACAGTGCAAGAAAATACAACCGCTTCTGTCACGGCCGTGGAGATTAAAAGCACATGATGAATACTTTACAGTAAAATACGTTTCCTTTATCCAGAAATAGATGACAAGAGGGCATTGGGCTCTGTGTAGTCTTTTTTGCTGGTAAGATTAAGATTGTTAAGTGTATTAAAACATGACCGTATTATATTGGTAGCCATAAGAGAGTTAAATGAAGAAAGGGCCTCAGACACTGTTTCCTGACAAGCGATCACCCGACCCGTTCCAATAAATGACTGGTTGGAATGGTCAGAGCTTCTCTCTCTAGGTAATGGAGCAATTGCTTTATAAATCCAGATTTAGGGTCCCCTAAAGCACAACACATGCGGACACCACGAAGATTGAGATTACTTTTATTTGACTGTATGACCTATTGACATTGACTAAACTAAACGTTCAGATTTCACATCTTAAAATAAATAAATAATGTAAAAAACAGTTCAGGTTCAAGGATCCATCAGTGTAGAGGCGTGCAATCAGCGTGACGTCAATTGCTTGAAGAAGAAAGCTCTGTTAACGCATTCCTCTCAAGCGGATCATACTTTTGACCTCCCCATCAACTGGTCTAGCGCAAAACACGGGCGTATTGCTCCGTGCATCGGCACCTCACTCACTGACAACCATCACAATGGCCAACACAAAAAAATGTATCCCTGAAAAGCCCTTTCACTAATCCTGCAGCAGTGGCAACGGCGGCTTGAGAACGATCACAAAGCACGCGTTGTTCTCCCTTTGGTGATCGTCCCTGAAGGACTGTGTCCCTTCATCCGTTTACCGGGACAGAGGTTAAGGACTCACTCCACCACCCAGCATCAAGGCATTATTCTCTTGGTAACATTCTTCAGGATACTAATTTCTTGAGATTTTTTAAGGATAACATCACGTCTTTGATTGTAGTGATTGATTGAAGGTCGCCCAGTTAAAGTTATTAATGCCATTCAAGGCCAATGAATACTTAGATTTGAATCAAAAGGATTCCAGAAACATTAAATTTATAATTTATTTTTGGTGCATGTTATACAAAACAGTGAAGCTGAGGTTATGGACAACTTTAATTTAATGCGTTCATCACCTGATCTACTATGAGGAAATTACAGAAAAGGTTGTCAGACGGGTGAATGGAGCCCTCTAAAGACACAATTTTAGACATGCTAAACAAATATTTAATGTTCGGACATCTTTAAACCCCACCAAAATTACAATTAAAATCCATTTGGAATACTTATTCTATACAAATATAGCCAAATGATTCAGAGTATGTCTGAAATGTCTCAATGTGACTTTCTCACTTCATAATTGTACGTGAGACGTACAATCCGGGATGTGTTACATTTTTAGCTGTAAAAAACGTTCATATAGTTATAGAAGTGCCTTTTTTAAACATAAGGAACATTTCTATAACTATCTTGATAACTGTAAAAAAAACGGAAATGATAAATTAGGCCGGTAGATACCGTGGTAATACATTGAGTGGGGAATCTGTGTCCTCCCCTTTTAAGACCAACCAGCCTGACATTCCGGGACTGACTGTTGATTGCCAACATAGGTCAGAGTAACTGGTACAGCTGGACGCAAAGGCTAATCTGCTATATCATAAAAGGCTGCTTGTTTCAACATCAAAGGGCCTGAACCTGCAGGGAAAGCTTGGAAAGTGTTTGCTTGTTTGACCGTTTTGACCAGTTTTTGTACAAGAATGTTTTTTGTCTCTGGCTTCGTATTGTCCCATTAAAACTGTCTCTCATTATGTATTTTTGCAATCCTTTGAGTAATGACACACCCTACACCCAGGGGGTTGTTAGGATACATTAGAGTACATTTCATTGAGTAGATGCTTAAAAGAAACAATGGAAACATTTATTTTAAATGTATCTATACACACACATATTTTTGGATCTTTAACAAACAAACTGCAACCAAGAAGGGTTCAGAGACCGAATCACTAAAAAGAGTTACACACAATTACAGGACATGTTCATGTGAAAAGCTATATGCTACCACATCAAAAAAGGAAATATAAAAAAATAATAGATGAAACAAGCAGGCCGATAATTCTCATACACTTACACATGCAATTATAGCATGAATTAGACATGTTTAAAATCACGACCTTCCACTGACACGTGTGCACATGGGCACTTTCTTCCTTCCATATACTGCTATAAAAATCTCATTTTTATCTATTTCATTATACATCTTTATGATTTTTAATGTAAACGGGAAAAATTTACATTGTGTTATTCTAGCAAGGTATAATAAACGCCTCAAAAAAATCAGCCACAATAGGTGCTTAACTTTTCAACCAAAATAAACGCATTTTTATTTAGGTTGACTACAGTGATGTTGAAACCGGGAACAAATGCCCCTTGATATATAAAATAACGAAGTATAATAAGCATTTCCACGCCTGTTGTCTGCCTCCCCCAGGTGAAACCAATCATAGCACTGGCCGAAATGTGGGTTACATCATCATCTCCATTTCCATACGTCATCATTTCCAAGGAGCTGGATTCAGGGGCCTCCCCATGATGTACTAGCTGTCCTAATACACCGCAATTAGAAAATAATAATAGTTAACAGTAAAGTAAAGTAAAGTTTAAAAAAAAAAAAGGTCAGACGCCAGTCGGAACTAAAATTCAGTCGCAGATTCCGGCCTGAGGCGGGAAAGCCGTTTGCACGCACAGTGAGCGGATTGGCTTTTCAGTTACTGTGGGAGGAGCCACTGGAGCTGTGGGACGGGGATGAATGCGTTCCCTTCTTCTTCTTCTTCTTCTTGTGACGCTTCTCCTTGCTCTTCTTTTCCCTCTTGCTCTTCTTCTTCTGGACTCTGTGTTTCTTTCGCTTCTTGTCCTCCTCTTCGTCGCTGGATGAGCAAGCCCTGTGTGGTGAACGAGTCCATTACATTTATATTCGATCGCCTCAGAGAACGCCAACCAGCACAGAAGCCCTCACTCTCAATTGAAGGCTGAACCCTCGCTGACCTTCAATGCGCATCTATCAGCGGAAGGAGTAAAAAGCTTCTGAGAACGTGGCTTCTCGTTCTGATAAGTAGCCATTTGCTACGGTTCAACCTTGCATGGCCGTCAGAAGAGCAGTGTGAAAGCCCAGATATCTCACTTTATAAAAAAAAATCTCTTGAAGACAGGAATAAATACAGTACCTAAGAGAAAGCTCTCAGAAACCAGGATGAAAGAGCGCAGCCAAGGTTAAAACAATTTTTCAAAACAGCAATATTTCGGGTTTTTTCAAAACATCTAATCAGAGTATCAAAACAAAGGGAGCACTCCTGAAAGGTTCTGTGGAAAATCATGGCTGTTCTGAGAAATAATAGAAGTTTTGTGAGGAGACTGGCACCCTGTAATTTCATAGAATAAAAAGTATTCGAGTTTCTCGTACACAACCGCGACACTGCAACGTTAGCATGTTTAATGGGCCGATTTGTTCAATCTCACCTATTGTTCAGCAATAATCAACAGCAACTTACCTAGTACACTAGTTCTACTGGATATTTGCTCAACACAATGTACGATCAATTTCTATTGAATATTTACTGAAGCAATCCAAGGTAAAGTAGCTTGCTTACTAACTAGCTTGAGGGAAAACATTAAAATCATATAACTGGAGTAATTCCAATGACTATGTTATGAAAGCATTCAGTATTTCACAATTTTTAACAGGCCTTCCCAATCCTGTTCAAAGGCAGTCAAAATACAGTTTAATTGTAAAATTATGAAATGTCTATTTCAGCAGAGCCACTACACGATCACTAACAAATAAGCCAGTAAGAAACCAGAAGTCTAATTATTATTAACCATTACATCAGGTTCGACCGAATCGCTTCACTATGGCATTCCTACTCAAATTTCACATGGAATCGTCTTAACAGCTAGCAATGCCTGTATCTGCACAATCTGACATGGTTAGGAAAAGGCATGATTTCAGCCGTATTCCAGTATAGCCACAACAAACTTAAATGGGTGCTCTAACATTTTCAATTTTTAGAAAAAATGAATGGAAATATTCAATTACCTCTTCCTTGACTTTTTGTGAGATTTGTCTTTACTTTTCTTTTTCTGCCTTATTTTCCCAGCATCTTCTTGAGAGCCTGAAATTTGGTTTAAATGTCAACAATTGTTGTAGCTACAGAAAATAGTGTATATATATAACTAACACACATACAAACATATACATATACAATTAACATTTTATGATTACTTTATACATGTAACAAACAGCAGCAGCTGTGAAAACAGTACCAAACAGGGGCTTCTTCTCACTGGTTGCACAAGCAAATGGTACCACATTTTTCATATTTTACATGAAATACAAAAAAAGAAAATGCTA
>JAOVYW010000093.1:766029-780362 GCA_025775045.1 Hiodon tergisus | reverse complement strand
CCATCCCAGTTTTCTATCTACCCTGAAGATATTTTCTGTTCCGTTCCATCCATCCATCCATCCATCCATCCATCCATCCATCCATCCATGGGTCTGTTTATTAGTGTATTGGGTTTTTCATTTATTATTCACTGACGACACCCTTATCAAGAGTGAAAGGTGTTGTTCAAATAATGTGCAAAGAATCATTTTGCTAGTCCTTTCATACTGCGTTCTATTGCTTTTAACCCTGGTATGATTTTTAACATGCACTACTCATGCATAGAACTAATTGCATGTACCAGTAGTGTATTCAGTCGATTCATACTTCAGTACTAACCTTTTGTAACTTTATAATTAAGTGGATTCTGTTTACATAAACAGTTTTTTTATTTCTGTTGCTTCAGTTACAGCTGAAGATCGATACCTTGATTGCATTCCTGGTTTAGATTTGGCAGTTTGAGAAGCGTATCTTGCGGATTTTGTTTTGCCTCACCCAATACAACCGTGTCCTGTTTTGTTTGAAAAATCTTGATTATTGATATAATAGTAAAGAAATCGTTGGATGCACATTTTAAAATGACTACAGTAGTCCTTTATGAACTTTGGTTACTAGCCGATGACTGGAGCTACCGGGCAAGCTGTGGAGAGACAGCTGTGAAACCGATTCTGGCTCATCTGCTTTTGAGATACCGTCGAAAAACACATGTCTGTGCGTCGCTCCTGACGAAAACGCTCGGTGCAGTCTTTGGTCTCAAATCAATTAGCCGAGCTTCCACGTGACCCCCCTGTTCGGTTTGGGGGTCTTTGTGCGAAATGAGCGAGGCAGAAGTCACGTTGAGCTAAGAGCTGGAGGCGTCCCGGGGAGCCTGACCCCAGACGGTCTCCCAGTAACACAACTTCGATATGGAGGCCACTGGAGGTTTCCTTCCTGCTGCCTGTGAGACATTCATGGAACCTGTTCAGCAGACGTCTGTTTTTGTCAGACGACAGGAAATAAAGACACGCAGGCAGGCAGGAATACTTAAATCATCAGATAGATTACCAAAGAGACAGTCAGGTAGGTGTTTACTGGGGCTAAGAATTCACAGTGCACTCAAACAGGGAGGGGGGGTAAAAGTAAGCATGGAAAAAACCTTTTAGAAATGTTGAATTTGCAACGACTTCTCGAATTAAGGATTTTTTTTTTTACTCCAAAGCCTTCCAGCGAAACCTCAGGGAGAATTTTCAATGGAATTTAACCACTGAATCATACAGTCACACGTAATGAAATTCACCATTGTTTTTGGGTTTTTAAATTTTTATTTTAGCCCCAACTGCAGTTGAACTGAAGAGGGAGGAATGCATTGTGCAAGACAGTGAAAATATTCAGTGTTTTACTTTTCATTCCACATGGTCTCTAAGCAGCTGTGAAAACTCTTATTGTGTCATATTGTAAAGTCTTATTTAAGTTTTACACTCGTATATGCATAAACATCACTGCTTTAACGATATGTCTCAGGTGGACCAGAGGATGGTCTCAATCTATCATGCTGTGAATGAAGGCACAAAAATCAGCTATAATTTAGATTATAATGTATATTTTACATAGAGACTGAAGGTATGGTAGATGTCTAAGATAGTATCAATATTGGACAAGTTGCATTGCGACACGAGTAGCATACATGTTATTGGAATATACGTACATAAAAGGTGGTATGTTGACGTATTTAAGTTCAAATTGCACTTTAAACATCTCTCAAATTGTACACTTTACACCGTGCCAAAGAGTCTACGTTATTTTATTTTTTTAAAGTTGTAATGTAGGCCAGTTGCAGGACACAATCTGACCAGCACCTGCCAATTGGTGGTTGCCAAATTTCACCCTTTACAATGTAATGCAATGATGGCATCTGCTGTTTGTAAGCTACGTTACCATTTTTTGTGTGCCATTAATAAATAAAGTTTTCACTACTTCTGTCTTTTTGTGATAAATCTGGAAGCAATGGAGATATTCTCCATAGATGAATGGTCAAAAAAAAACCCTAAGGGCCCATGCCACAACCTGATAAAATACTACAGGAAGCATCTTCTTGGTGTGATCAAAGCAGAGGTTAGAGGTACAAAGTACTGATTGCAGGGGTGTGAAAATTCTGGTGCCTGTTTGTTTTAATACCTCACCATCCTGTGGTGTGCATGTAGGTCTTTTCTGACTTGTCTGTGTTGTAATTCATTTTATTTTCATTTGATCTGGGCACATTTCCCATTTGTTTTCTAAATTTAACATGAGTATGGGTAAATTGGGAGCGTACTTTATGTTTTGACCTTCCAAAACAATGACTAATGCCCTTCCCTAATAACCTCAGTAGATCACACTCAGGTAAAGCCACTTGCGTATATGTAACTGGGGAATTTTACTGAATACAAATTTTCACCTTCTCCGATGACTCTGAAATGGTTTCCTCCGTGATACTGCCTTTTTTTTTTACACTGCTGAAACTATGAATCTTATAGAAAGGTGTTTCAGGGAAGGGGAATAAAAATAGACGGTTTGGGGTTCTTTGTTTTATTTTATTTTTAAAGGAATTTAAAAGTTCTCCCCTGTACGAGGCTCTGACTGCAGTGTGGGAACTCACAGTCAAGATTACAATCTGAGGTATGTAACCTGTATGGCCCATGTGCAATGGACGAGGCCCCAGGTCAGGGTATAAAAACGATTGATGGTCAGGGAGCAAGTGGCTGCTCACCTGCTATTGGCTGCCACTGAGGCACACCTTCCTTTGCCTGTGCCATTCCCTTTTCCCCCCACATTTTTGTTCATGTTCACTCAGGTACATCAGGGGAAAAATCTCAGCTCTCGCCTCCTGTCTGGGCGGCATTTGCCTCCCATCCGTGTCCTGTGGCAGTGCGGTTTGATTAAAAACCCTCGAACCTTTCAGCTTTAGCTTCTGAGGCTCGTTCAGTGGCTATTAGTCCTCACAGAGGCCTATTTTAGTCCTATTTTACACTCCTTGCGCTACCAATTACCCTGGTGGCGATCATCGCTGTGGGCTAATTAGTAAATTCATGCATATACTTGTTTTATTGCTGTTTTTCCCTATGATGTCCCAATTGCACAAAAACCCTTTGTCTCGTTGAATAATTCAGAGAAGCAATGCCTGTGGTGTCGGCGTCAGGAGTGTCACGTAACTGTGTTTACAAATTGGCTAAAATAACACAATTTACTACCCATCTGAAAACTCCGGTTTAATCTCATTTCAAGAAACCCCGAGACCGCTTGCCTGTATCCTCTTCCAACGGATGTGGAAGGAACCAGCAAAGGTCTGAAACAAAGAATTAAAGAAAGAGCCCAGAATGTCAACAAAGATGACTTTGCCAGAGACGGTACCTGCCAATGGGGTTCCTGCCCCTGTGTATATTATTTCCACATTTACACCCACACCAGAGCAACTCCACTCTGACTTCCACCCCTGGAATACTTTCACAGTAATGCAATACAACTGGGGGGGTTCAAGAGATACATACCCTTCCTCTCAGAAGACATCTACACTGGACTTCTCTCACTCTCCTTTTTTTCTGCATACCTATTCTCCTCATGAAAAAAACGAACATGCTATTTCCATTGAAAGCTGTCCGTTTGGCTCAGGAAACCCCATTGGACTACACTATGGAAAGACGCCTTAAAGTGATAATGTTGCATTTTGTTGATTTTTGTTTGTAATCCGGCAAGCCCCTACATGAGCACAGAACGTAGCATGTCATTAAGCATTGACTATGTTTTAGACTGTAATTTATAACACGGCATATATTCTCCTGCAGAACATCACCAAAGAACGCTTGGGACCAAATCAAAACTTTGGCAACCCGCACTGTTTGCGGTAGCTTTTGTACCAACCAAGCTCTCCTCGTTTAGAATTGACTAAGCTGTCAGTTCAATATTGGGACTGGATTTGACATCTGTTGACAGTAACTGTGTGTGTGTGTGTGTGGGGGTGGAGGTTAAGGTTTCAGTTGGGTGGGGAGATTTTGTTGGATGTGTGGTTTTGCCTGTGCAAAGATAAATTGGAATTTCTTAAACTTGTTTTGCTGAATCCCTAAATTAGTAATGGCAATGGTACAAGATTAACTGGTAATTTGCTAAATTGTTGTAAAGTCTTGTTAGGGCTTAAAGTATGTCATTAGATAAAAAGCCAATTCTTCCCAATTATCTTGAATATTTGCTTTGAAACGCGAGCATTAAGGAGTAAATTAATAAAAAAATAACATTAAATCCTGGCTGTTAATTTTTTTCAGAACATTAAACACACATATGGAAACGTATTCCCACCACAAAGAACTAATAACAGATAATAGAGAGACCAATTTTCAGTTAAAGCAGTCCTCAATAAAAGAATGAGGGCGAAAACCCAGAAAACTCAGAATACACGGTTGGTGCCTAGGACCAGAATTGGGAAACCTTGGCACAGTATATTCCCAGTAACAAGACAATGCTATTTTACAAGACACAAAAAGACAGCTAAAAAATCCTTATCAGGACCAATGGCGAAACAATGTTATTTTCTATTAATTTCATTTATTTCCTCAGCTTAAGAATGTCTGTTACAAACTGTCAACAAATCCCAGCTCCGAACTCAAGTTCAAAGCACGTCGTTTCATTGTTTTGTTTTTTTGCTTTTTGCCATACTTTGCTTTAAAGAAAGGCCCAGAGCGTAATGCTTTTGACAACCATTTGAACTGCAGACAAGGACAGAGTATGACTCATCATAGCGTATTCATATCACTCCGGTTCCTCATTTTCAATATCCATCCTTTTTTCTTTTGAGCGAGAGGCCTTAAAGAAGAAAAAGGCGGGCCGTGTAATTAATTTTTGCTGGAGATTAGGAAGCGGCGTCCAAAACGGCCAAGGATTTTCCCGTTGGCTTGGAAAAGCTGGCTCTTACGGCACGCCGACTTTTCAGGCTGCTCGGGCTTCTGACCTCGCCAGGCCGGTTCTGTTTCCCATCTACTCTTCTGGCTTCCCTCCATCAGTTTAAGTGATTGGCCATCGATTAGTTTTCTTCTTAATCCACTTACCTGCTCATCCTGGGAGAACCGGAGAGGACGCGTTGTCCGTTAAACCCCTCCAAGGTGACTTCTACTCCCAACATGTTTGTGTATAACAGCAAGGGGAAGGACGGAGGGGGTGAAGATGCAAGTGTTTTAAGGTTTAGGTGGTGTTGGGAAACGGAGACCTGTGTGATTGAATGTTGAAACTTTAAAACGGTACCTAAACTAAATACAAATTTTGAAGTAACAACGGTGTTATTAAAATTGAAACATGGCATCAAAAAAAGTTTTATTGTGACTCTGCTGATGGTTTTAGGGGTTCTTTTTTTTTTGTTGTTCAAGTTTGAAAAAGCGGAGGATCATTTCAGATGGTCCAGACACATACTTTTTTGCAAGTAATCAGTCTAACTCCAAGAAGTGTTTGAATGAGGAAAACGTCTGAGCTTCACAGAGTTGGTGAATGGCCATAAACTGGACCTGGCTTCATTGCTAAGAACGGGCTGTCTTGTCCTCCTCCTGCATGGCCCAAGAGATTCACTGCCCTCAACAATAACAGATCCCAAAAAGTACCGTGGGAAGTATAGAGGAATAAATATATAAACATTATAAAGAACACATTTTAAAATATTATTGCTAGGATTTATTTATTGTGAACTACAAATACTGAAGTTAAATAGTTTATTTTTTCATGTAAAAGTTTTAAAATAAGAATACATTACTTTATAAGTATTTATAATAATGTTTATAAGAACACAGTGGTCATAATGCAAATTAATTTGGAATTCTGAAATATGGCCAAGAGTTTCTCATATGATGAATTCTTTAGTTCTTCTCCTCTTGTAAGCAGAGGATAATGGAAACGGTCTATGATAGAAAATGTATCTAGAATGGCTAAGCTGATTTTAGCTCTGTGCTAATGGGTTCCTTATGTACCCTACTAGTCGGGGCAAAATGTGCTAGAAAAATCTATTTTGCCAACAGGAAACCCATGATATATGCCAGTTTAAACCCCTGGGGCAAGGGTGCATAACTCCCAGTATAACGTGGTGTATAGCTCCCTGTACGAATGCAGTGTATAACTTGTTGTATAACTCCCTGTAAAACGGGATGTATAACTCGCTGTATAACAGAGTTTATAACTCAATGGGTTGCAGCTGTAAGGTATTTTAAGACGAGGGCTGAAAAGACATCAGATCAAGTGTTTTTAAACGTTTCGCGCAGTTGCCAAGAGAAATCCACCCTCCCAATCGAACCCCCTGATGTGGTTGGAGAACCCCAGTGTCCTGTGCTCCGAAAAGACACAACGTGCCGTCTAGCGACGAGAAAAGAGGCAGCTGTCGCCCCAGCGTGTTGGCACAAGTGGGTCTGGGACACGACTGCTCTTTGATCTCTCTGAAAGCTGCACTACGTGTAACTGCACTGGGAGGAAAGAACAGGGGGAAAACGCCATTCGGGTGATTCCAGTGCCTAAACGCTGATTCCTGCAGGGACCGGACCAGATTGCAGGTGCTGAACGTCTTGACCCGCTGTTTACCGGAGCTTGTTTTGCACCCATTAAGGAAGGCCAAAAGTACTCCAGGCTCTCATCGGTGACAAGAAGCATTACAGATGCCGGGTCTGAGTACCCCCGTGCCGCTAATGTTTCCTCGCTGAGAGATGTTTGTCATTGCGGTTATCCTTCACACCAGCAGTCAGGCAAGAACAACACCAGGGCCCACTATCTGCATCTGGGCATGTTTGGCCTTCAACTACTTCTCTTTCCCTCCCTTATCTCCTGAACCCTCACTGAGCGAAGAGCAATTTCCTCATCCACAACAGCCTGGCAGATGTCATTTTTTCACCTGTTATCTGTCACAGCATCTCTTAAGAGTGTTAAAAGAGGGCCCTGGGCTCTTCTGAGCTGGAAGTGATGCAGATTAAAACCAGTTGTGGGCTATTTAAAAAAAAAAACCCTGCCACAAGCTCTGGGCTTTGATGTGCTTCTCCTGGTAAATCCAAAGAATTTCGGAACCCTATTTATTTGTTTTGGTGAGGATTTGTAATTGGGTTGGTGCGTATTTCTATGTTTTCTTTTGAGTGTGTGTGCGAGGGTGGGGGGTTAAGCTGATCGTTTAATGAGATTTGCTTTCTGATGTCTCAACATAGGGTGCAGGGGAGCCCAGTGAAATTGCAGGACTGTGTAAAAATGTACTGTTAAACTTTTTATCTCATAGTTCACAGTAACCAGTCACTGTTTCGTCACAAATAGATGCATCTCCCTGCTTCACTGCCTATGTTTGTTATCTGTTCATTTAAAGAGGCAAAGTATGTATGGAAAGTCTGGTTTTCATCACCCCCACACTCTTATCGTAGTAGTCAATGACCTCTCAGTGAATAGCTTCTCTATAGAAACCATGTTGTGTTTTCATCAAAACCAAGTCTTTTAGATGCATACTATCGCTCGTTCGTGGTCGCACGGCCCACAGAATAAATCAGTTCAACCCTTGACTTACTGTGGTCACAAGCAAAAATGGTCCGAATGAATAACAGTACAGTGAGTGTAATGCAAACTCATTTATCAAACTGCAATGTGTCTTTTGGACAATGATCCTGTCTGTATATAATTGGAACGTCTGATATGCACGCTGAATACACATGGGGTGGAAAAAAAATGAAATCCTGTACAAAAAAGAAAGAAATATAATATTTTACAACATTTTAAATTGTAAGGGCATTTATGCTGAAGGTGTTTATGAACCTAATAGCATTCTGAAGATCCTTCATCAAGGACAGGAGGAACGATAAAGACTGTAACAATTCTTATTGTTCCAGCGAGACTCAAACTTGTAGCTTCTGTTCCAAAGGCAGTGCAGAACCACATCACTTAAACATGGAGGCCCTGAAGATCACCAAGTCTCTCTTTCCACCCCCAAATCAGTAAACCATTCAAAAGAAGCACGGTAATTTAATGGAAATTTGGGCACTTTTCAGCTCTGACAATGTGATATTAGAAATGTATTTTCCTAACTCTAACCCTTACATGATTCATATCTTTAAAAAAAGACGCCACCCGTAGAATGCTTTCAAAATAGGTTAGAAACATTAACAATAGTTACGTTTTAGCATGGAGATTTTATAATATACGTTTTGACTGCAAAGTACAGCAAATCTTTCCAAAGCCAAAATTGTTGTACCACAGTAATGCACACTTAGAATTCTCAGATAATTACCGCTTACTGGGTGTAAAAGTAATTAAAGAAAAATTTCTGCCTTTTACAATAAAATAAAAACTGAAATTGTAGGGTTATTGTAGGGTATACAATATAAGAAGTGAGAATGATGGCGAGAACGAATGTCGTCAACAGTAGATAGAGGGAATCTAGACATTTAACATTGACAACAATGTTAATAATCTATAGCACAAACAGCAGTGGAACAAGAATAGATCCCTGGGGAACCCCCATATTAAACTGTGTTTTGATAAGTAGATTCAGTCTTAAAGTTTCAAACCACAGTAAGCAAACTCTAACTTTGCATAATAATTTCTAAAGAATAACATGTTCTACAGCATCAGAGGCCTTTGAAAAATCAATAAACAAAGTTATGTAAATAGATTTCTCGTCCAAATGACATCGGTGCCATACCCTTGGCATGGCTGTAATGGTGTTATGAATTAGACTAATACTGAATCGCATTTAACACTCACCAATGAGTAAAATATTTTAACAATACTGGCATGTTAGCAATAGGCCAGTAGTTATTCATATCAATGGGGTTACCCGATTTAAGATGAAAAGTAAAATGTATGATTTTCCAAATATTTGATATTTTGTGTAGAAAGATCCTAATGGTGAAAAATCTCGATATCTGAAAAAAGGCTCTGTAATAACTGGGGCAGTAATTGGGCCTTTGTGTGGCCTGTTGTTGGAACAAGATCTGGGACCAGAAATTGAATTTTCTTGAAATGTGACGAAGGACTGTTTCAGGCTGGACAAAGTGGAGCAAAGTGGCTTTGGGACTAAAATAAGAGATAACCGGTTCATGAAGTACAGCACTTGACCCGTGATTAATTAATTCATTTAACATGCAGACTCTGTCATTGGTCATCGTTGGATACGTTTAGGGAGCGCTCACATAGTGTTTTGTCTATATTTGGCGAACAAAACCAGCAATATTCCCCCTCTCCAGTTCAGTTAAAGAGGGATGTTTGACTGATGACTCATTTCATATGCAGAAAAGGCTACTAAGACATAAAGAATGTGCAGAAAGTGGCCTCCAGAGTGGCTGGCTCAGTCGGTAAAGGCGCTGACTGGAGCACAAACTGAACCCCTGAACCCTATAGGCTGGAGTTTGACTGAAGCCACTCTGCGTTTGTCTGAATCCAGCGCGTGTCATTCACTGCTTGTGACAGGGAGAGCACAGTGGCAGTGCACAATTGGCAGGGCGTCGCTGGATTGGGGTGGGTTAAATCCTACTGGCTTCATGGGCGTCTGGCAGGCTGGCAGTCCTTTTGAGAGGGACGTGCGTATCCTCCAACCGGCTTCTAACCTCCCGCGAAGGCTGTGTCGCCAGCAGTGAGGCAAAGAGGCCGTTGGCTTCAAGGATGACTAGTTGTTCTACCTCACCCTCCCAGTATGTGGTGGTCATTTGAAGGGCGGATTTAACGTCACTTGCAGCATAGATATCAATAGACCAGGTTTAATATTCCGTGTAATGTCGCTATTTGGTGCGACTGAGAATCAACTTTTTTTTTTGCATTAAAAGATGAAATACGGTTGCCATTCTTTCTCTTTACGCTGAAGGCTTTTAATTATGAATGAAGTATTGTAATATTTATAAGTATTATACTAAGTATTGTCATATTTATGTGTAGGTATATTAAGTATCCAGACTGGCAAGGATTTATTTATTTCGGGAACTCCTCTCAAGTTGTAGAACAGCTACTGCGACCTTCCATGTGTAACTTTCTCACAAGTATTTTTGCTTTATAAGGAACTCCACTGCTTTCTGCAGGGTTTGAGAACTAATGTAATCAAAACTGAGCCAGCGAGCGAGGAAAAAAAGTCAAGTCAGACAACCAGGTATTCTAAACCAGTTACATTAGACAAAACAGAACAATTGCTATCTGTAATTCGAAGTTCAGCATTCGCATATGTTCCAGAGCCAAGTAGAATAAATCTTGTTTATTTAGAATTCTTTACTTAGTAGGTGGAGTAAACCCCCTCGTATCCCAAAAAAGTTAGATGTGGAGTTCTGCTCTGCTGGTTCATCTCTATGTAAGAAAAAAACCACATCCTGATGTTCAAGGTGCACGTTCTGGTCAAGGTGACAGGGTTGTAACCGTAAGGTTATGGTTCAAGTCCCACCCCAGCTGTTGTACCCTAGAGCAAGGTACTTAACCTGAATTGCTTCAGTAAAATATCCAGCTGTAGAAATAAATGGATGTACGAAAATTGTAAACTCAATCACTCTGGATAACAAAAAAAAAAATGTAAATGGTCACTTGAGATTTTTTTGGGGGGGTGGGGGGATCGGACAAGGCATAATCTCAGAATCCTAATGATTTTGACAATGCTGAATTGTACTGGAGATCTTTTGAGTTATTTGAAATAAGTCTTCGGCAAAGGAAATATTCTGTTCTGTGTGTTTAGGCTAATGAAAGAACCAAGGGAAAACAGTTCTTTCAGTCAGTATGTTATACGGAGTGCAAGATTTAGTTCCATAGTCACTCTTATTGGACCTAAATACGTTAATACTTTCAACAGCGATTATATTAGTCTATCTGAATTCTCCATCCTTTCATTGTAAAGCTGAGAATTTCCATTGTATATATATCAATTTAACACAACATGCCCCAGTGAACTCATGATCAAACGCGTAATGATGTCACTGTGAATCAATTTCTGATTCCGATTCGAGATATTGCAGAACCCAGTTACTCAGCCAAATACACTCTTTGCTCATTTTACAATATTTCCAAAAATATTTTGAAACTTGTACGTAGCAGTCATTTTTTTGTGGATTGTTTTTACATAGACATTTTCATATTTCTGTATGCATATTTGATTTGATTTTGCACGTGAGTGTGAGCACAAGACAGAATTGAATACTCAGCAGACATTTTAAAAGGGCAACATGCAACAAAGGTTTCTTTACCATCTAAAACGGTTAAAGGTGAGTAACGTACTTCACCTTTAAATCCATTCAGTGCTGAAACGCTTTTATTTCATTTGTTACAGCCCTGATTCAGCACTTGGTCACTGTAAAGCGCTCATTAACGTAACTCGCACATTCAGCGCTGATGAATACCTCAAACACTCAAAGTGCGTTCCTTCGAGTGCAGTTGGAGGACTTTGAAAAAACAAAAACACAGGGCAACACAGAAATCTCTATAGAAGCTGCTCTTTTTATTGTCCTAATGTACCTAGGGTAAAGCAGGTTGGTGTGGGAGAATTTCACTGCACTTCTCTCTTCACTAGTCTAAGTTTTAACTTGCATGCAGTGAAATAAATGTAAGACGAGTGAAACATGGAAATAAATTAGCATATAATTTACAATTGGGGGGGGGGGGAATTAGTAACAGTGTACCAACATTAATACTGAATATAAAATACAAGCAACTAAATCACAAAATGTTGTTTTTTTCTTTTTTCTTCTGCAGGTAAACAATGAAGCAATGTGACATTCAGAGCTCAGAGTTCACAGCTATGAGTACCAGTTTTATTGGGGTGTCCCAGAGAGCCTCTGGGCGGGGTTTTCTCCATCCGATGCCTGTCAATCTGTACGTCAAGCCTCAGGATTTACATAGTAATTATTCACGATGCTCGGCATGTTACGCCTGCAGTTTCCTTTCAACAGTTACTGTTAATTGTCCCAGTTAACAGTCTGTAACAGAAGATATCCGCTAACATAAGTGGCTACGGAGTAGCAGCAGCAAAACAAAGGGTGGTACCATAACACATTTTAGTGATTAGTTGTGGTTTGTTATCATTCCTACATATTCTGACCATTTTCTTTTTGTTGTCATTTGTTCCACGTCCATAATGTGTGTCCAGTTTTTGTACCGGTCTTGTTGCTCCTTTCAGGTGTCAGGTTCCCTTTTTACACGCCGATTCCAAGACTTAGCATAATCTTTCTGTCCAAATGTCCAAATGCCTTTTGGGTAGGGTATGTTGAAGAACAAGCACCAAGCTAATCCGTGGAAGACGGTCAGTTCAAATACCCAGTGTGAGGTAAGAAAAAAGGAGAAAACAACAGTAATGAACAGGGCAATGAGAGAGAAATTGTCCTCTGAATTGCTCAGTTTCAGCTTAGTCACTGTCTGGTGAACTAGCAGTTTGTTCAGCAACGCACCGCTAATTCAGTGAAAGACCAGTCTGAGTCTGGTAGCACCAGGGCAGGGGGTGGGGCGCGGGGGCAACCATTTGGATGAAGGATTGGTAGGGAGTCAGTGGAACAAACAGTGGTCCACCACACAGCACCATCAGCGGCAATATTGCAGCTCTACTGTCCATCTTACCTGTTGGCGCGGCAACGGAGGCGGCGCAAGCGAAGAGGAGGCAGGGTTGACAGCATTGCCTGGAGGTAGCCAGTGACGGACTGGACAGCCGTGTTCTGGTGATGCCCATAGGCCTACTTACAATGCGAGAAACTCTCGGGCAGAGGACATGTGACCCCCCCACGGTGACACAAATGTTTTTCGGGGGCCTGCCTGTTATAACAGGTGTCGCTCCTGGCCGAACATCTGGGGCTTTAGTTTCGATTTTTTTTTATCCTCCTTTCACAGTGCTGAGCTTAAAGATAACTCCATAACAACAAAGTCAGCGTTTTTTTTTCTTTCTTTCTTTCTTTTACTCGCCTGGTGGTCTTCAGCCAGTCATTGCCCTTCCGAAAATCTGTGTGGTCTGAGCAGTGGTGCGGCGACACTGACGGGAAGAGGCGGCGGCGCCAGGATTTTTGATGAAAAAGAAGTATAACATCTGATGGACTCTTTTTCAGGCTGTCTGAAATCTGAATCCCTCGCTAAATTTGCTAGGTTTTTTTTTTTTTCTTTTTCCGGAAAGCATCGATCTAGACTAAAAGATAAGTGTCACTACAACCTCTCTGACTTTACATGGGATACTCGTTGACAAATGGCTAAACTTATCCAAACATCAGGGAGAACAGAAGTGTTTTGGAATATGTTTGACAATAACGTGTTGATTTAAATCAGTACTTTATGCACTGTATGTATACTATTGTACTCATTGGATTGCACAACAGGAAAACTGTCTGGGTGGGAAGCAGTACTATACCACCACCAAACTGTGCAGGGGGAACCGAATCGTGCCTTTCAGAATCCTAACTACAATCAGAGTCCATTTCACCTCTTCAGCACCAGGGTTTCCAAAGAATGTACCCTGACCCCGCTCTCGCAAGCTGTCTACTTATTCTGAACCTCCAATATGGTGCACCTTCTGTGTCTGATGTGTCCAGCACTTTGGATTAAAAAAAACAAAAAACAATAATTATTATTATTATTATTATAATAAAAATAACATTGACAACAATCATGACCTAGGTTCCCACTTCACAGAAGTGAAAATAAAACTGAGATGCATCAGCCGGGAATGAGCAGTGGTTTTGGTTTTCCACAGGGTTTAAAAAAAGAAACAAGGCAGGTGTGAGAGGCGGGTCCCGTGTCTCCGCTGGGTTCCTCTTCCTCGCCCTCGTCGGCGGCGGACACCTTCTTCAACCTTTATCCCTCCTCTCTCTCTCTCTCTCTCTCTCTCTCTCTCTCGGTCTCTCTCCCCGTGGGTCAGTGCCCTTGGCAGGTCTTACAGCACATCTGTCTGAAATACGCGCGGCTGCAGAACTTGAACTTCAGCACCAGTGGGCAGTACGCCACCTTGTTTACGTCTTTGCATTCTGGAGGGGGGGAAGAAGGAGAGAAAGAGTCAGAGCTGGATAAAGACTCCCCCCCCCCACCACTGCCTCTGAATAAGTCACAATAAGAAAAAAAACTGCACATTTCTCTGACAGGCCTTGTTATCTGGGAGAGAATGTGCTGGCTCTGACTCCACCTTTAGCAGTCCTGTTCTTGCCCCCATAGTGGCAGCCCACAGTTTAATGCTTTTCACCAGAGTTCACATTCTCATTTAAAAGGAAGGGAGAGGATCAACTGATGGGTACGGTGATCAGTATGCCCCTGCCTGGTGCCCTCTCTGTAATGTTGTGTGAGGCAGCACATTAGACTCAAGGTCTTTCCACTGGGTACGACCTGTCTCTCTCTGAAAGTGTCAATGTCAGATGTTTGTATGTGCATCAATTAAACAGTAATCATTACAGTAGTATTAACATATACCACATGT
>JAOVYW010000093.1:724387-761122 GCA_025775045.1 Hiodon tergisus | reverse complement strand
AATAGATAACACATTTATATATATATATATATATATATATATATATATATATATATATATGATTTCAACATTTTTATTTTGCGTGACATCAGGCCAATGTCAAATCGTAAGTTAAATATTAACAAAATTCATCTAGATTCAGATTTTTGCTCACTAAATAAATCTGCATTTATAGCCGCAGCCACAACTGTAAACCGCAGTAACTGGTTTGTTTCCACATCCTTCTGCTGGAGGCCAGAGCCCTCTTTATCCACCGTATCCTAGGGATTCGGACCATAATAGTTCCTTGCGGCTGCCACTGGCCGTGTGGGAGGTGAAGACACTGTTGATTTACCCCCCTCCCACAGCAGCGAGGCAACATGGGCCACACTGCCCTCGCACCGACACCGGCCCTTTGGCATTGAAAAAAACCCACAGAGCTCGCAGAGCGGACAGTCCGCTTCAGGCCCACAGCGGCGCAGTTCTGTGTGCTAGGCTGGTAATCACAGCGCCTTCCATAATCGCCTCCTCGGGAAGTGTGAAAAGACCGGTCGATAGATCTGAAAAGCCAGCATGCGTCACGATTTAACGGCGTTCTCCTCGCGCTCCACGCTTGAGGTATGACGAACACACTGCCACTCGGCGTTTGTGGCGGTCCTGTCAGGGAGGCCGACGTGACCGTGACATTTTCCCCACAGAATCCTTTTATCCACTGGAGTGAAATGCCCAGAGCTGTAATGGATACACCTGTCCGTTTCTCCAGCCTAATTCTCCCTGTGTGAGCCATTGTTCCAGCACGTTTTCATCAAAGTCAAATCTGAGACTCGCTGTGATTTCGGACTGGCCCACCTGAAAGCCCTGTCGTTGCTGAACAGATTGACAATGTATATTTTTTTCTTTCTTTATCCAGCAATCCCAAACCCTTTTTTCACATTGGCTTTTTTGAAGTCTCTTGAAGGCCGCGCTCATTGGTCTGAGGCCAGGCGGCCGAGAAGCGCCTCGTTCCCAGCACTGCTCAAAAGGGCGGCGTGCTCCAAGCAACAGCCCGCCGTTGAGAGGGCTGCCGTGGGCCCCAGTGTGCCACGGACACCCTCTTTCCCCTCAAAGTCCTCATTTAGCTAAATCCCTCAAAGGACAGACGAAAGCAGGGCCAGCAGATAAGCCACTTTCAGCCTTCACAACATAATTACACCATCTCTACGGAGAAAGATCCTGGCTCCAGTTTGGGTCCCAGGCAGGCTGCCATCTCTTTGTGCAGCTGAATGATGAGGGATTAACTGCCTTATCATGATGAGAGTGTCTTCCCTTATTAGGCTATTTAAACGTCTCCAAGGAGTACCAGATGAAAATAGACAATCCTCTCACTGCTGTTAGTTAAGAAACTATTAGCTTCAAGCTAATCCCATATGACGTTGTCAAAGTGGCTTCAATACGCCATTAGGAGAACTGCAATGTAATCCAATACATTTCCTACATATGTTTGAATAGAAAATGTATAAATGGATTGTTCTTTTGAGAAAAATTTGATAGGATCTGTCTATCTGATTAATTCATGCTGACAATATGGAGAGAAAAGTAAATTATAAAAATATCTTGGCCTAATCATTCAGAAAAAGAAGGAATTGTCTGTTTTTTAGGCTAATGCTAGGATGATTGTGAATACTAAAATCAGCAAATGTTTGAAATATAAAATATGTGTTGCTTGTATGCTTATTAGTAATTCGTAATAATCATGTAGGCGTGAATAAATCATTTATGGCCTTTTGTCTCAAAATTTAATTCAGAATGTTGAGATCACAGTAAAATTGTTCAAAGTTGAGTGGAAATTTAACATTAGCAGTGAAATTTTCCCGACGAAGAAGCCCTTCTTAGCACAAAGTGTGAGTCACGCTGTGTGCTGTGCATGCAGGTTCCTGCCCCACGGCCGCGGCGTAGCACCAGCCCAGCCCGGGATGCCTCCGCCGCGGAAACTCACCCTCGCCGTTGGAGACGGGCGCGGCGTCGCACTTGCTCTCGCACTGCTGCATGGTGGCGGGCCGCAGCGACTCGCCGCACTCTGCGGAGGGCTGCCCGGTGTAGGAGAGGCACTGCACTGTCCGCATCTGCTGCCCGAGTCCGCACTGCGCTGAACACTGGTGGGGTGGGGGGGGGGGGGGGGGAGACAGTAAGGTAGAAAACCGTTAGCGTTGTAGCCGCGGCGCGACCAGACGCATGGCATAAGTTTCTTATCACTGGTTCTCTCTGGGCAGGACGTACCATCAGTTCTCTCGGCAAGTTAGTGCTACGGTAAGTCCTAATAGTCGATCAAATTATGAAGCCATTTAGTTTTTTAACACCCAAGATTATGCAAGATTTTCCATGACACATCCTGTCGACCTTTGTCCTGAAAAGGTCAACCCAAATACGGGCGAATTTGCTTTGCACTAGGCTGAATCCTACTGTACGAGTGGCAGCTTTTATTCAGGATGATTAGTCCCATTGCTGCTGTTCAGCAGAGGTGGTCTACCCTGTCCCTAAAGAATGCCCTGTGTACGCTGGCTTTTGTTTGTTTGGGTCCAGTCTTAACTCCAAACTCCAAGTGGAGTGGATGTTTAACTGGACCTCTTTGAAAACTGTCAGCTGTTAAACAATCGAGTTTGCAGTTTGGTAAAACTCAGCAAGCTCAGCAAAAAAAAAAAGGAAAGTCGCAGTCAGTCATAAAGATATATGATCAAGTAATATCTCTCCAAACGAATGCAAGGGAGTGCTCTAGCAAACTTCAAATTTGGCCCTTTTACCTTTTTTTAAGTGCATTTAAAAATAAAGCAAGCATTCTTTTAGCAATTTTTCACATTATGACATTGCCTTTCACAATATTTTTATAACCAAGAACCGAGTAATAAAACGCTGAGGTAAGCTGAATGCGAGGACATTTACCCCCAACCCCCCCCCACCCACGAAGACGGATCAGCACCTGCATTCAAACACAATGCAGGAGGCTCCCCGATGCACGTGCTCTCTGCTAACAAGCACAGGCTGTTTTCACTCGCAGTCACTTCTAATGAGTTTCCAGGAATCTTAGATCAGGGCCTGAGTATTTCATCCCTTCCAAATGAAAGGACCTTTAGTAGTGGGTTCTCTGTCCTGACAGATGGCATATTTCAGTGGTGGCCCTAAACTGGGATTTTCTGAACCGCTGACCTTTTTCGGCCTCAGGGTCCAGAGAATCTGCCCTACAATGGTCTCTCCTTTCTGAGCTTCGAACAGTACCAATTATTGGGCTTTTGCAACCCAAAACAACCGATTAGCTAAGACTTAAATGGTATGCAGGTGTTAACCTCGGAGGCTGAGGCATAAGAAAAGTTATTTGGTGGCACATTATGAGATAAAATGGAATAAACAGAGTAGGTTTTAAAGGATTATGTTTTCTACAGTGCTCATGAGCTTTAATGCCAGCTTCTTCAAGTTTACGTCGGTGATACATTAAAACAACGGTAAGCTGGTGCATCGGACAGCAGGAGTGTGCCACGTCACAGTGGGAGAGGCAGGGCAATAAGCAATTCACAGAGACCGGCAGGCTCAGAGGTGTCCCGGGAGTGGGGGGGGGACCTTTTTGGCAGCTGCATGTAGGCCAAACTTAACATCTGCGACTGGGACGGCCCGAGGAGGGGAAAGATCGGCAGGTCAGGCATGCATTCCTCTCTGCTTTTCGCCACTTCAGTTAGACTAACAGCGCAACACCTGCACACGTCCACGGGCCGCTCATTCTTTCTTTGCTTATTGCATGCAACCAGGCACGGGGTCACATTTCCAAATTCTTTTATTCTCCCAGTGCTCTAGCTAGATGTAAAAAAAAAACTGCATCCAAAATAAAATCTAAAAGAACTCCTAAGAAATCATTTGTAGTTAATAGATGATAAGTTTAAATATTGAAAGGTTTTCAGTAAAGCGTGCTTTCCATATTTGGTTTTATTCAGAAACGTTTGAGGGTCGACTGCATTTGTGAAGGTGTTACATCTAAGTCAACACCTTCACTGGAGTCAAAAACAGAAGGAACAGACGAATATCTAGTCTCCTTTTAAAAACACGGTCTTGGCAATGACAAGGGGATCTTGTCTGCTGTGGAGATAAACTTCCAACAATACACATGATATTCCTGAAACTTGCACACTCTTGACGCGTTACATCGCATGCTAGACGTCACTGCCTCTCTAGGGCTCTCATTTGTCATCTGAGTGTAAATTACATTGACCGTTGACCAAAACACAAGGGATTTAACTGACAAATGTAAGGCAAAACCCCCCGGTTTTCAGGTTTCTTTGGAAAGTTTTTGGTTTTTGACAGGGACATCTTCTGAATAAGCAAACTTTTTTCTTTCAACCGAAAATATGGCATGATCTCTAGATACTTTTATCAGAAGAAATGCCTAAGTTTTTCATTTGTACTGGAAATTGTACAGTACAAGTATAATTCAGAGCAGACAGGCCTAATTAAAGGTCGTAATGCCACCACAAAACACCTGTGTCTTCTGATAATATCAGTGTAGATATAAAACAGGGAGAGAACCCGGCTCTGCTAGGTAAAATGCTCAGTGGGCCGTCACATTACCTGTCCCCATTCCCCAGGGATCCAGCGGGGTGGCGGGCAGCGGCCCAGACTGCAGCGGATCCGAACCGGGGGCTTGTTGTGGTCGGGACAGTGTGCAGGGGGGAACGTCTTGGTCAGGTCACTGCTCTTGCACAGGACAATGCGGTGCTTGAACCCGGGGCCACACTTTGGGGTGCACTGGAGGAATAACACAGCGGGTCCAATGGGTGTCACTGAACATTAGCTTCTTGTGATTAATACAATTTTAAACGACTGAAAAAAACAACAGCCGTGCTGCCCTGCAGGTGCTCAGGAAGCCACAGGGGTCGCTGTTCGCCCAAGCCCAGTAAAAGCTTCCTGTACATCTGGCATCTCTCAGCCAGTTTTGTGTAGATTCAGTCAGTCACAGTCGGTACCGAACCTGATTCATAAGGCTCAGCCTACGTTCAGGCAAGCATCTTTATGGACTGAGAATGGGTTACCATGTTGTGATTAATCACAGGCTTTATTCCAAACCATTTGGGCTTGGTTCTTCTGCAAGTGAACGATTTCTCCTGAGCATTTGCCTCAGCAAATTGTCTTATTAACGTTAAAACACAGCTACGGTGCTCAGCAGCTTCACATGGCGTCACACAGAAATAATTTAAAGATTTTATTACAACGAGATGGCAAGCCTAGCAGCAGACTATATATTCAAAGCAAACACAGTTAGGCCTGAGCTTTACTTCAGTAAATATTGAACATCCTTGTTGCTACAGCGTCTGTTACAGGCAAGCCATGCCTCCCCTCACCTCTGACCAGTCAAGGGTTACCCACTGCGGGGGGCAGGACTGATTGTTGCAAGACTCCTTCTCTATTGGTCGGTGGGTCAGACAGTGGCTGTCTTCCAGCGTCTCCTCCTCTGACGGTCGGATCTTGCGTATGCAGAGAACGGTTCGAGCGCGCATGCCTCCGTCACACGTCTTACTGCAGTCTGACCAGTCGCCAATGAACCACCTGTGACAAGAGCAGGCAGAAATGATCAACGTAAAAAGGCCTTCTTCTGATCACCTCATGCCCATCTATCAAAAAGCTATTTACATATGTTCAAATAACTACATGGCAAAGTTGCCATGATACTTATAACATAGAAAAATGTAAATAAAATGTTAGGTACGTTTAAATTGCGTTTAAATTACGTTTAAATTACGTTTAAATTGCTTTTTTTGTGTTTGTGGTGTTTTGAGTAGTATTGTTCAAACAGACAAAGATGCGATGTGTTCATTCCGGGGTTTTTTTCACGGAACAACAATTGGCACAACTGGAATGATTTGGAGCGATGGAAAGGGCAAAGGCGGTATTTTTATGAGTGTTTCTATGGAGTCAAACACACTCACACATGAAATGTTGCTTGTTAGTCTTAAAAGTCTGGCGGCGCTCGGATAATTGACCCTGACACAGTGGTCTTCGTACACATTGCGATGCGGAGCCAGCGAAGGCAGGAAAAACACGTCCAGAGGCTCAGAGTGAGGAAGGAACATTTCTCTGATCTTTCACAAACATTAAGCGCCTCTCATGGTAGAAGTTTACACGCGCTTAGAAAGAGTGCTTCAAGGTTTTTGGCCACCGCACACATACATACTCCACAAATATGTATTATCCCTAGCGGGTTCATAAAGTAAACTGACCCAATCAGCTAAACACAGGTGTTTGCAACAGAGGACGGAGCACAGTTAACAATGTGAAGAAATAAATCACGCAACTTCATTTCTGCGTTTTCTTCAAAAAATAAGAACCAATTACTTTTAGGGGAAGAAAAAAAACCACCAGCGATTTTTCAAAGCAAGTGTGCTGACTGAAGCTGGAGGTAAAACTCGATAAAAAAATCAGACGCATGGCTATTTCATTGGCCATTTGTTCTTTACTCAACTTAATCCCCAAAAGAGAAAAGATTCTCTCAACATAACAGATACCCTTTCTGTTTAAACAGTCCTCCAAATGATTAGATAACATCTGCAAGAGAGGACAATGATATCTACATGCATTGGAGGCTTTTCACTGGAGACTGTTTCTCAAAGGAATTACACATCTCCACGTTGACCGATGTCCCAGTGATACATCACTGCTAAGAAGGCCTATCAACACGTTGCTTTAAAGTAGATAAGCAGAAACCTTGGCCGCACAGACACGCACACACACAAAAAAAACAAGTTCTCGGTAAGTAGCGGGGGGGGGTTTCGTTCCTGCGCGATTACGCCCCGACACTTTAATAAAACAGGCCGGGCGGCACGCTCACTTACTCGGGGGGGCAGGGCTCCGAGTTGCACGGTCTCTGTTTCTCCGGGGGTTTGCTGTCGGGGTCGCAGTAGCTGTTTTGCACCACTGAGTTGTCGTCTAACCTTTTGCACACCACCTCTTGCTTCTGGGAACCTTTCAGGGAGAAAGAGGACGACTCTTTGAGTTTTCCGTCTCAGGTCTGAGTGTTGGAGCAGGATGGAACGCAACGTGGTGGCTGGAAGCTCGGTTCGTTCCTGTTTGCGTAAACTCAAAATTCTTGTTTTTCTTTTTTCACGTAACTTTTTGGTTTAATGGTACAGTAAACCTAAGAAAGTGCTGTCTCCAATCTCAAAAGAAAAGCTGATTTTGGTTGGTTAGGCATGTTATCCATTTTGTTGCCCTTACAGTTGTCATAGAATCGGTATTATCAGGACACGAACGATCTAAGGCCTTAGATTCACCCTGGCACACTTCAGGGCCTGAAAGTTTGCCATGTTATACAAACTGTTGTAATGAAGCATTTGCGGTTTGCGAGTATGAGACGAAAATCATGGCGTTTATGTACAAAAGAAACTGGGTCAAAACATCCAAGCACACACTGGGGCTAAAAGCTAATTCTTCTATAAAGAAGGCAGACTCTGGGCTCAGACTCCAGATGTAAAAAAATAAAATAAAATGAAAGGTTGTTTGAAGAGTCCGATGAACACAACATTTTAGGGGGTCATGTTCCCTTGAGTGCTAGGCTAATTGGGACCCACTGTTTATCCGAATTGCTTTTAAAATGACTGTAAAATAATAATGAGGACGTTGAAACTGAAATTGCAACAGGAGATACTACTCCCACGATGCCTTCCATGTCTGGGGGATTACTGAGTAGCCTATTTGCATGAGTTGTTAATGGCTTTATCTGCGTGTTGGCTGTACCTGAGGACTCAGTGTTTCTTTCTGTCCCTGCTTGTCGAAACCGAGAAAGAAGAACCGCAGACCCCAAGATGGCGTGGTGGTTTAGATGAGAGCTTTTACAGCGGCACACAACCACAGAATGTTTATTACCAATATGCATAAGACCTAACTTTGTGGCACATGGTATTGTACAGCACAGTTCCTGTCACTGTTGGTGCCCGTGGAACTTTCAACACCGGCCTGCCAGAAAGAAGGATATTCCAGAGGGATGTTCCTCTCCTCCAATCGGCTGATCCTCCCTGTAGCCTGCAGTTTGTGGCTCGAAGGCGATTGGATCGGAGGAGACCAATCATACTACTGGCTCACCCTCCCCCCTGTATGGTAGCAGGATTCGTAAGGATTTCTAGTCTGCGTAGTGTAAGTGAGGTGGTTTTGTGTTGTTGCCTCACATCTGCCCCCGGGGGTCCTATCCGGGCTGTGGTCTTTCTGTGTAGAATTTGTTTCCTCCCCAATTTTTCCTCACCCCTTGTGTGGGCGGCCCCCAAGCCTCATGCCTCCAGGGTAGTCTTTGGCTTGTTGTAAGCATGGCGTTGTGTGGTTCGGGAAAGGAAAGAAAGTTAGCTGAAGGAATCAAGGGGTATTGCTTGACTAGATGTTTTTTAAAGGTGGCTGATGGGTATTTTAGGGTGCAGCCCTTGAGCCACGTGGGGTTTATATGAGGTCCAACCAAGCCAGACTACCTGCTCTACCCACTTTCCTTTGAGGAAGTATTTTTCAGGAGAGAGAGCTAAGGACCCAAAGACAGAAAGAAATCACATCACATCCCATCACGTAGGATTTCACAAATTAGGATTAATTGGAGCGGCTTGCTCCTGGGTTAGAGAAGGTTCACACAGGTTTATAAAGGTGAATTTAGTGGCAAAGGAATATCCACAGCTCAGGCCCGAGCAGGTTTTAACGGAGGCCTGGACTTCCCCAGAGGTCCAGTGACAAAAAGTCCCTCGGTCCATCCACTGATGTTTCCATTTTAAAAACTTGCAAATTCCTAAGATGCTTTCAGATGGCCATGCATGAAACTTGCAGGGAACACTCTTAATTGTTTTATAGGAAGCCCACATTTTTGGGGCAAACAAAATGGGTTATAGTCATTTTTGTGACTGGCCACATTTGACTGTGGTTGTGGAGTTAGGAAGTTTAATTATATGGGATGCTGGCTTTGGGATATCTTCCATCTGTAAAACAGTTGTACTGGTAAACCGACAGAAATGCTCAGGGCTGCGCTCATACAAATTATACAATAACCGTACCACTGGCCGAAATAGGGAAAATACATGTTCTGCTCTTCAAGTCTGAAAAGATGGCTGAAATGCTTTCAAGTCAAATACCTGTGTCCGGGTCACCTCCCGCCTTCCTTTTCTGGTGCCAGTTTACTTCATGCGATGATCCATACCACCAACACCACAAGAATGTTTTTGTATGTGTGTGTTTTTTTTGTGCTCCAGAATTGCACAACCATGCGAGCAAATATTCGGCTACAGAAGTCAGTTTTGGTTTTGTAAGTCACTTTGCAATGAATTACATAGTTTTTGGGGGGTTTTTTGGTGCTAATTTCAAAGCATAATGACCGATAAGACTAGACGTGCGATTTAGCACGCCTGCAGGATATCTAGGAACAAAGTTCTATTTAAGATACGGTCTATCTAAAAGTAGACGGCTCTTACCTCCCGCGCAGGTGGCTGAACATTCAGACCAGGGCAGGTGGTGCCACGAGAATCCCACCTCGTTGTCCCCACTACCCGTTCGCATGATTGGCACGTTGAACTTGTAGCTGATGCCCAAATTTTGCTCCTGTAAAAGGACCTGTTGAAAGAGGGCGGAAGAGGAAGTTTGATCCAACACTATCCACCACACAAACCATGCTGCCCCATGCCACAGCTATTGCGCTGGGCTGTATTTTTAGTGAGCGGGCGGCGGTCGGGATGTGCTTATATTTGTGTATGGGACACAGAGGAGGATCGTGGGCATTGAGTGCAGCTCTTTGGGCAATGAGGAAATGGAATACAGTGGATTGGCCCTCTGTCTCGTCTATTTGGGTCATGCTGTGAGCTCTGGTATTTTCAGCCTTCGAGTACAGTCGCATGCCACTGTGGTCTAGGGGACCATTGAAGAGGCAGAGGCACGAGGCGCGTGCACACACACACAAACACACACACACACACACACACACAAACACAACTGTGTGCAACTGTGTGTGTGTTTAAATTTGCCCAGACATTGGTTTAAACAAATAAAACTCAGATTTTAAAGCACCGTGTGGAGGTCATGTAAGGTTTGCAAACAGACATTTGGTTTACTTGAACAGAGAGGGGACATCAAAACAGTGTGCAGTGCATATTCAAAACAGATTCCTGCTGTTCCCCTCCTCATATATAAAAGACATCGCCACAGTGTTTCCATTTCAAATAATCTGTGGTGATTTGCGACCTAATTCATGTCAAAAGCAGAACGGGCTAATATCCAGTATTTCTTAAGGAGCCATTTTTGCCCATTGTTTTAACCCACTGGTTGAACCGTGGTGTCGGAATTTTGTTTGAAATAGGTGAGGGAACTTGCCATTGTATAATACGGCTAATTACATTTGACCTATTTACAAACAGGTCCCAGGTTACTGGCTGCATATTCTCAGCACAGTCGACAACTATGCATGCTGGGTGTATCCAAAGTCATTCCCACCAGTGGCTTGCTTGGTGGCCCTATACGTTGCTTTGGATAACGCGCAAATAAATACATATAAATGTAAGGATAGCCGTTTAGTGGAAAATGTTACATATTTTTTGTAAAGTTTTAGAATATTCAAATCACAGACAGAACATGTTTGTGTGGGTCTTGAGAGACATCTAATAGCTATCACTTCCATCATATCATTTCACACAGCGTTCCACACTGTTACCATGGAAATTAAAAACAAAAAGTTAAAACAACCATTATGACGGCAATGAGAATCCACAAACTACCATGATTTTACACCTTAAGATATCCCTTTTCTAGATCTATACTTTTTTGTAGTAATTCTACAATGTTACATACGAACACTCTTGTTGACCATTACAGAACGCTTCCTCGGTAAATTATGAGTTTTATTCAAAACATATAGAACTTTTCGGTCTAACGGTTTATGCGTAAGTATGAGAGGCAGTCACACAACAGGGAGAGAGCAGACCAAGGCCTTATCTACCATAACAACCAGGTTTTCGCTGGTGGCCCCCAAGGCTTCCAGTGACTCGGGTTCATCTGAGGGCCTCTTGTAGTGGAAGGCGGTCCCGGCAATGTCGAACTTCCTGGGCCAGTCAATAGTCCAGGCACCGTTGATGTAGTAGTCATCTCCTTCAGACTTCAGGGCTGGAAGTGACAGATTGGAATACGCTTAAGACCTGAGGAGATGGCAAGCTCTGGCAGGGGATGCTGCCAGGCAACAGGTGAGGCAGATGTTGTGGTTAAGTCATCGCCCTTCATTCATCATTGTCCTCCAGCTCCCTGATGTCATCGGCCACTTTCTTCACCGCTGCGGCGGCCCCCCCGAGCAGCACCTTTCGGAACAACCTCCTCAGGTGCAATCCTGCCGTTCACCCTCTGCCGTCGTCAAAACAAAAGCCCCGTCTCTAACCACAACACATCTCCAAGCATCCACTTTCTCACCGCTGAGACGGGGGCCAAACTACAAATCAGATAATGATCCAACAATTCTGTTCCTAATTCCCCTCCAAGGTTATCATTAGGAGTTGGATGTAATCTGCATTATCGCGGGGTGGTGAGCATGACTCATCGGTTTCGTTTTCTGTTAACATTTACGCTTTGGTACTCCTTCCCCCTGTGCTGGAGGGTTGTTCATCTTCGCTAGTTTAACATAAATATAATAATATATACCAAAAGGAATTGTTATGCATCAGATTTCGAAGAGACGGTTGGGAATCATGTTTCTTTCCTAATTTCCTCTGACTGACGATGTGGTCGACTGGCAGTTTCATATCTGAAGATATTAATCTGCAATCCCAATTATATAAATGAAGAATTTGTCATTTTTTAAGAAGCACAAACAAAAACTGTCCAGCAATAAAATATGTTACCGCTCACTCAAACTGAACATACCAATATTTCAGTTTTCGTTATACGCAAGCTAAATGAGTGTGTCTATCAGATTACTTTAATTGCTACAGACTCCCAGACTGCAAATGCTTTTGGTTTACCTCTAATTTCGAAAAACGGCCATCCTCCTTTATCTTGTGCACTAAAATCAATGGCTGTCACCATAATGCAGATTTATGTCTGCAAGCGAGCCAACGCTGCAGCTTGGTGGTACGTGATGACATCGCTCTGTGCCCTCTGCCGCTCAGCTGCACAAAGCAGCACAGAACTACACGCGGAGATTAGATCTGGTTACTACTGGTCGCACTAAAGCACTCAGAGCAGGAGAGGAGCAGGAGACACACTGGCGAGGCGCGGGACATTCGTCAGAAGGCGCTGATGATCACGCGTGCCAGTGCACTTTGTCCTAGCAATTTTCATCGGTTTTGGGACAACATGTTACATGCTCATTTAATCTAAAGGGTCAAACTGAAAACTCGAAAGACAATGCGTCCGTGCTCATAACACGGTTTTATCGTGTCTGGCCAGTAAGCGAGGTCCCAATGTTTCAATAGGTACTGCTAAACAGGATTTATAGGGTTACGATCGGGTTATGGGATACTGCAGGTATCTGGTCCGATACGAGCTCACTCACCAATGTAGTTCTTCGACACGGCCACTTCTTTGATTTCGATGTGGACAGAGCCCCGTGGAATCTGCACGACCTCCATGTAGCCTTGAAGAGAGTGAGAAAAGGGTCTGCAGCCACGGGTGCGCCACAAAAACCGCAAGTGCAGCAGAAGGGATGCAACTCACCCTCCCGCGAGGGCAAAAACACGCAGCCGCCACGTTCCCATTCTGGGTACGGCACGAGATCCGGAGGAAACGATTATCATTCATCATCGTCATCACCATCATCGTCGTCATCGACTTCAAAATGTTAGTATCAACCTTGACAATTAAATTTTTCCTTGAAATACTGGTGCCTCGTGGGGGGAACCGTCCATGGGATGGGAGTTTAGGCACCAGAGGACAAGATCCGTCCTTTTTTTAAAGCAATATATCACCAAATTAAAAAAGGAAATAAAAAAAGTTTTTCCCTCCCTTTGTGGTCCTTTTTTAATAAAAACTGACCTTGCAGGGATTTTTCTTCAGGTAAACGATGCCACTGATGCTTCTATCATCTTGCCATTGGTGTTTTGACTGCATGTATCTCAACCCAAAAAGACACACTTTATCACTGGGTGACAGGGAAAAACAAGCATTCCCATGAAAAATTAAGTGCTTGGCCAGAGTGTCGTTTTGGCACGTCAGAAAGACCCATTTGCCAAAAAGACCATAAGTTATCGAGTGTTCACCTTGCTCCCCCCCTCAAACCCCCCCCACCCAAGATAAGGGATATATCATTCGCGGGGGGGTCATTAAAAATTTGTCAAAGTTGGCCGGCCAGCAAAGACGACACAACCGACTGGGGTGAGGAGATCATTTTTGAAACCATGATTTAGTTTCTCAGCGGACAAGCCCCTTTCATGGCCACTTGCATTTCTTCCACTTGATACCTTGGTTCCAATCAGCTACGCTTGAGGATGTAACTCAGCGAGAAGACGGTTCCTCCGCTGGGACGGGACGACGCTGCACGTACCTCCTCTGGGGAGGGAGTCGTTGAAGAGGCCCTCGGTGGCCTCACAGGCACTCCCGCCCCCCCCGCACACCCGGCAGCGGTCTTCCTTGGCGTCCGAGCCCAGGATGTTGTCGCAGCCCACGTGCTGATGAGGCAAATGAGGTTGCAATGTGAGGTTAGTGCCATCGATTCATTACAGTGCGCTAACACACTACACTACACTTAACATGGTTAACTCATACTGTTAACTTCACATATTCCACCATAATAACTGCACTGAGCAAATTATTAGCCTTATTATGGATCAGAGTAACAACTTGACTGCGCGTGCACAAACACACACACACACATCTACACATGTAGATCGATTTAAAAATTAAACTAACCAGAGAGACTTCAAATGTTACCTCATGTTTGTATTTCAGTAAGCCTAGAAAGCCTATTTTAACAAATGAAAGGCACCATCAAAAATAAATAAATAAAGTCTTGTTCGGTTTCTGGTCAGACACTGTTAGTAAAACCTTGGGTTATTATCATATTAGTGGTTCCCTGAAATAGAAATATTAACCATCATTAAAGGGTTAATTCCCTTTCAGAACCCAGAATTCTGAGCAGTATGCCAAATTACGTGAGAGCACTTGGTGTCATGTGACCACAATCTTATAAAATCTAGCGGTAATGACAGTTCTGTCTATTTTTTCCTTCTGAGCACACTGTGACACCGCAGCGACCACGAAGGGTGATGGTTAATATTTCTGTCTCAAGGAACCACGGTTATGATAATAACCCAACGCTCCCTTTCAAATATGAAATATCAACCATAAGTAATGGGTGAGTGTACCCGATCTGTCGTGAGGACAGCCGAATGGCTCTATACGAGCAGAGTGGGACCACTCATTCTGCAAAAACCCACAGGTAATTGCTCACATCTTTTACTGGGCAATGACGCGACCGGCACCAGAGACCGCTCTCAACCGGCAATTCAGACCCAAATCCAGGGCGCTGTGATAGAACACAGTGATCATGTGAGGAGCCGCCCAGACACTCCCTGGAACATTGGCCAAGAAGTGGCCGGCCTTCTCCTGGAGTGGCCATTGATCTCGGCAGCTTGCTAAGCTGATTCTTACCATGTAATAGCGCCCCTAGTGCTCCCAGAGAGAACAGCGCGTGGAGGGGACGACGCTCCTCCTCAGTGGCCCTAACCCGCCGAGAGCCGTTCAGGGGCCAAACACACAGCTGAAGTCTAGACAGGTTGGGGTTTTCCACAGGGTGTGAGTGTGTGTGCACCTGAATGAGAAGGTCGCGGAGATTGGACAGTTCTCACCGGGAGCCGCACAGGAGCTGCATCAGGGATGCATTCTGGGCCAGCACGGTGCTATAGTGGTCCACTCCAATCAAATCTTTTCCAATCAAAGCAGGAGCAACGTCACCGGTGTGAACGCACATAGTGAAATACACGAGCTCTCGTGCCCATTAGTGGCATGGCGGGTAGCTGCATTCTCTTTATTTATCTCCGTTATCTTCACAGAAAACACACACACTCACACACATATAAATAAATATAAGCGGTCTCAGGTCAGAGCTGTTCAACTACTGCGTCTTCAGCTTTGTTTGTTTCCCTGCTTAGCATTAAATGTTATTTTCTACTTATTATTTCATGGCTGATGTTAAACAAACAAACATTGCGTTTAAATGCAATTTTCCCATAAATCTGGCCAGTGCGTTTCCTGGCCAAAACTCAGAAACAACTACAGCAGGAACTGTGGGAGCTCTGATAAGGTTCGGGGAGGGATCTTCCCATCATGCCCCGGAAATCATGTGACCAATGCAAACGTATTCTCCTCTGTGGACCGTGCGACTTCCAGCACTCTGATGCTTGTCTGTGCACCAGCAGTTAGCATTTGCTAGACGATTTTCCTTTGCACGATGAACCTTCAGCGCAGTTCCCTCAAGCACAGACTGGGCCAAAGACAATGAGCGGAGGCATTCATGGGAAATGTAGTAGATGTGCTTTGTATACCCAGCCGAAATTTGCAGTTCTCCATGGAAATTGGCATTTATTTTTTCATTCCTTTTTAAAAAAATTTTGTGGCCGGATCCAAGGCCTAAACATGACAGCATTTTAAATATACTGTAGAGCCGTCTGCCCGCCATTCATCACTTTTCATATGAGAAAATGAAATATTTAGTTATCTGGAAGCAATGCCGGCACACAAAGACGTGATCATGAGGCTGTGAACAGGGAAAGCCCGTGTTACGTTTAGGAAACGTTTAGGCAATGCACGCGTGCGAGGAGCCGTCCCTCGGTCCCACCTTGCACTCGCCGTTGATGCAGATGTCCAGGGAGTCAGCCTGGCAGCGTGTGCCATCGATGACGGCCGGTGAGCGCTCCGTGTAAAAGTTGTAACCCTCCGCAAGGCAGTTCAAGGCACAAGGCTTTACACCACCTGGAGTAAAACAAATAAAAACAACACTGACTGTGACATGATAAAAGACGAAACAACACTGTGACACAATAAAAAAAATCTGACTAATCAGTCTTTTCACAGACAAAAGTCATTTGGGCTATGCACACTTAATACCCCCGGGACATTAAATGTCTCTTACAACAGTTAAGCTACGCGTAACCCTGCGCCCAGAAGGTACTAAAACAGGGCCATCCTCCTGCTGGTAATTCGTTCTGCCTGAGTGAAGCATAGCATGAAAGTCTTAGTTTTCAGAAGGGTACACCCATACTTATGAATAGGCTCATTACTACCTAGCTCAGTCCCGTTTAAACGGAGGGAATTGTCTCAAATACAGTACAGAAATCCCCTTTAACGGCATGGTGCATGACCTCACTGGGCGCAGGGCAAGCCACATGTGGAAGACATTAGAGATCAGAGGTTAGGACAACCCTGGAAGTGGCAGTAAACCTTACGAAGCCCAGGCCTCTCACGCCGGAGGACAGAGCCTTTTCTGCACCGTCGGACCATAGGCCAAACGCTCAGAGGACCGATAGCAGGACCAAAGGACCTTCCAGAATCTTAAGAATGTACAGGGCACCAGAGAGGCTCGCCCACTGTTGGCGCAAGCAGGGTACACGCCAAAGGCATGGTGCGCACGCGCGGGGAGAGGGAGGGGTGCGGTGGCCTCGTGTCCGCACGATCTGCTGTTCGGACCTCACCTCCAGTGTATGGTTTCCAGTTGTAGTACTTCCCACGGAACGGCAGGCTGTCAAAGTCCGCGCACTGCTTTTCCCGGAAATCACGCGATCCTATTGGACAGGCCTGTGAGAACCCCAAAGAAGGCAATATTTAAGCCAATTAAATTGGTCGAGTAAAGAGTCGAGCAAAATAAAATCTGATTTGTCCTCGGCTCAAGGATCATAAAAAAATAAAAATCCCAAGGACACAGAAATAGTGCAGTGCAGAGAGTGGCTAATGCTAGCAGGCCACTGAGAAAAGAATGTGTTGGTTTGTGGGGAGTTTCTTTGTGGGGAGTTTCATGTTGATTTTCTATGCAGATACAACCCTAGCTTGGTGCAAACTGTCCCAATTAAAACGGCACTGTTTTCACTCAGATTTTATTTTGGCTAGGAAGACAGGGGTCTGTGTGGACAATGCCTGTTTTCCATTTTAAAAGTTTAGCTCACTCCAGTTCATTAAAGTGCCCAGCATCTAATCACAGCTAAATTAATTTAATTCATATGCACGTCTAACACATAGGAAAGGTTTTATGTTTTGGAAACTTAAATTCAGCTAGTTTCATTTTCAGATGTCTGGTCTGAGCACACATTCTTGAAGAACCCAAAGTAATGTAATCACGTCAAGCAACGCTCATCACTAGACAAACTAGGTTTTCATTTCCAGAATTATTAATACTAAAAGTCAAATTTTTTCAGGTTCAAAAATCATGTAATAACGCATACATTTACATGGCGAATGTAATGGATCACAAAACATGCCTCGCAGAAGGTTAACGCAGGGTAAGTATGGATTTTTACACTGCGCAAAACAAAATGAGAAATGTGTTCCTCTTGGTTTTACTCCAATTAGTTACACACCATTAATATAGAGAAGCCTTTTGTTGGTTCAGACATACTAGCGTATATACAAAGCTTATGAGATGGCTTCCATTTTGTTTAAGGCTTACATTAATATTGCCGCTTTCAGGCAACATTCTTAAGGCTGAAATCTAAGTCTAAACACGCCGTGTTTCGGAAATATACTCCTGGGGTAATAATATGTAAGGAAATATCTGTAAATGCTGGAAAACTTATTTTACATTCTGTTAAAAATAAATCATAAAGATTTTGTACCTCTTCCATGCCAGACATACACAACCTACACCATTCATAATAATGATGAATAATGATTCCCATATTAATAATAATAATAATAATAACAACAGGAAAGGCCAAGAATACGTTTGGCTGCTAAAGTGTAAAAATTACTGCTGGGTCAGAGTGCCATGGCAACGTTTCAGCTTTTGCGAGACCTTGTGATCGCTGAGCCTGACAGCCATTGGTCGCCTCATTTTGCCTCGCATCCCGCTTTTGTTGCCCTGCTTTCAATTAAGGAGTGACATTCAAGACCACAAAGGCAGCTCTCCGCTGGAGTTCCTGTGTCAGCTGTCGTCACCATGTAAACCACCAGAGAACATAAAGCGACGGCAGGAGGCGGTGCCCCGGGGAGGGGGTGCAGGAATTAGCTCATTGTTGCGAGGGGGAGAACAAATGACGGCTAACCTTTGCACCGCATGAAACGACAGTTGCTGAAGGATATATCCTAAACGACTTGAGGCGTCATCGTTTGCTGCACAGGAGTGACATTTTTTAATTTTACGCGATCGAAGGTACTATTGCATCCACATTAATCTCAGGGCAGCATATTCTCAACTCGGTTTCCCAGAGGTCACGTTCCCTCTAACATTTCCACAGGACCGTGGACCAACGCGACACGTTTATGTTGGACGCTTAACTTCAAGAGTAATTAAACGAGTGGTTTGGAACAATGTTTGTTTTCCAAAATAAATGTTCTTTAAGCTGGCTAAAGATTCTTTTTATGAAAAAGCTACAGGCTCTTCACTGTCTCAGAACTCACCTTTAGGAAAACAGGCCACCTAGAAACACTCGGGAGGGAAACGCCGACTTCCAGCCTCACAAAAAAATATTTGTCCCCCAGCAAATTTAGAAAGTAAATGTTTTAAGTAGCCTAAAAAAAAAGGCTCCTTGCAGTATACAAAGCACAGCTGTATCCATCCACTAGAGATGTTAGATTCATTATATGCAAAAGTGATGGCGCTCAATCCAAAATATCTTTTATTGAAACCTCTTTGCCATGCAACTGCATCAAACAGTATCTTAACAAATTAGCACCACACTGCAAACAATCCATGACAATTTACAGATTACCCAGTGGGGGGGGGCAAAGTCACTCCAAAAAATAAAAATAAAATTTGAGTACTCTCTCTTTCTCGGTCCACTTCTCATTGGACGACTGCTGAACCTGTCCTCTGCTCTCCCTATCTCTGTCCACTTCTCATTGGACGACTGCTGAACCTGTCCTCTGCTCTCCCTGTCTCTGACCACTTCTCATTGGACGACGGCTGAACCTGTCCTCTTCTCTCCCTGTCTCTGTCCACCTCTCATTGGATGGCTGCCGAAACTCTTCCGCTCTGGGCCAAACCCAGTTTCCCAAACAGTTCCAAGGACAGTTCTGTAAACACGCTGATGCTGTCTGACCTGAATCACCAGAAAACCGCCAGCAAGAACCGAAACCCTCTAAATTTCGCAGAGTCTACTCGGGCTGAGGTGTCTGAATGTGTGAATGTGGTTCCACTTCCCATCGGTTCACCACGCAGCAGTACCTCAGAGTCCGCCATGCCCTTAGCAGCACGTGTCATGTCTGCAGCAGCACCGACGTCTGAAGAACCTCCCCACCCGGGATTTAGGGGCACGAGACACCATCGGAAACAAGAATCCGGTATCTGATACTCGACGACACTGCAAGTGAACCTCTCCTTTATCCTGAGGAGGACTTATGTCATAGCTGGATGGATGCTATCTTACCTGCCCCAGCCCAGCCAGTGAGATGGACAGAGAGAGAGAGAGAGAGAGAGAGAGAGAGAGTGGGGGGGGGGGGTACGCCGTTTCGACTCACATCTGTGTTACATGACCTGTACCGCTTCCTCTCGCCGAGACAGTACTTTCCTCCACCAGAGGGTCTGAAACAAATTAGGAGAAAAGGAAAAAAAAGATGAAAAGGGGCATTTAAAAGCTAGAGCCACTGCACCTTACTCCGAGTCGAATAAAAACAGAGACGACCGATTCCCAATGTCTGCAGTGAATCGCCTCATCTCCTGTTCCCGCCCAGCGACCCAGTGAGGCGGGAACAGCCACCTCCCGAAGCTCGTCTACCAGCTCCTTTAACCCCAATGTCCCAGCGCTCCCGGGAGATGTGGCGGGCGGCTGCCAAAGACCCACTGCGCAGATTCTAACCGGCTCTGCTCCGTTTCTTTAACGGAGAAAGGGCTACGTTCCTGGGGAGGTGTCAAGCAACTGTCATACTGCATAGCCTATAAAAACAAGAGGTAATCCTCAAATGACACTAACCTTTTTCTCAGCATTAACAACAGACTTGCGTAACAATGATCCAATTCTTTTAAAAAGCCAACAGCGACTATGGGTTTGCATGGAGTTAAGGCATTTAAAAATATTATTTATATTCTTCCTCCCACAACCGCAGAAAGGAAGCTGCTATGTCAGCGTGTGATACTATAATTATCATTTTTATAATATTGTTGTTTACTCCGAACATGACTTTTCAAGCACTAAGATGGTCACTAGAAGACAGAGTACTGTCTGAATGCTCTGAAATTGTGGGCCAAATCGCACCTCAAAATAAAAACATGACATCATTCATAAAAGCCTACCATTCATTAAAAACCAGCAAACTGAAGGCTTTGTGCCCTGTGCAGAGGAAGAAAGAGAATATGCCAATGGGTTCCTGTCAGTTTTCTGGTTCCCCATACAGCATGTCTATTCGGGTCTGAAGTAGATGTGGAAAAACTGTGTAAACACGCACATCCACGTCAGGGACAAAAGACAGGACACGAGACAGGGGAAAAAATCAAGAATGACACATAAAAAGGGTCTGCGCACAGAAGAGATGCCTTCAAAAAGACAGAAACGTTTATTTCCAAACCGAGCTAATCAATGGCCTTTGTCAGGACCTCTGTTTTTCATTGTAAGAAGTAGGTGTGGACATTCATTCATTTCTGTGAGCTGTTTGGCCCCACGAGGGAAGAGGACGGAGCCCGGGGACACAGAAGCCCAAACCCTGTGAGCAAAGGGGCCCCCTGGGCTGGCTTGGCTGAAGTGCCTGGGTTTCCTCTACGCACTGGAGGCCCGCGGTCTTTCACAGGTGTTATGCATTACGTCGGCCACACTTTCTCTGCCGTCTGAGGGCGGCGTGTGAAGACAGACGTTTCCGCCACCGCCGGGACTGAAACCCTAACTCTGCCGAGCGGCCCCCCTATTAGGAGCCCTCGCCGTTACCCTGGATACGTCTCAGAATGAGTCAGCCTTGTTTTTGTCGAAGAGAGGAAGAGGAACGAAGACGAAGAGTTAAAAAACACACACACACACACATACACAGAGGAACTGCAACACTCTGTTTACCTGCCCTCGTCTGTTTAGACCTAACTTTGACACCGGCTAAAGCGAGGATTAAGAAGAACCGGTGGCCGGCTCTCGTCCTCTGGATGCGCCAGACTTCCAGCTCGTGTACAGGCGTGCCAGAACGAGACCTGACGGCGTCGAGCGAATGACTGACAAATCTGTTCAGTAATACTGAAATGCCAAAGCTCTCCCGGCCAGGCTTAAACTGAGAATTTCTCTGTTGACGGCGGGTCTAGGGTTATTTCCCACTTGGCTCTGGCTACGCTCTGCCCCTCCCTGTGCGTTGTGAGCACATTGCTTCAGTCAATGCGGTCCGGACGGCCGTTTTGTAACAGGAACTTCCACTGCCAGGATTGGAGGAGTCCAAACATGTGGCCTGCGTCAAAAAAATCTCCCGTAATGTTACCTGCACATCATTTGGTTGGCATCTTCACTAAAAAACCCCCAGTGAACTCGTTTTGACAGGCTTGTCCACCACTCTGGTGGCAGGTGCATTTTAACATTCTGGACCAAGGGTCGATCCGTCTTCGCGGCCCAAGTGCCCCCCGGAAAACGCGCCGCAGAACGTAGGACAGTGAAACCCGTGGAACGCTCCTGGGTGGAGGGGGTCAGTTAGCTCCGGCTTACTTTAGCTACTTACGCTGGGCTGTCACAGTGTCGGGCGGAGGAGGAGACGCCGCCGCCGCACGTCCTGCTGCACTCGCCCCACCTTGACCAGAGGCCCCAGCCGCCGTCCACGCTCTGGGGCCACGTCCCGAACAGCACGCACTCCCCCTGGTAACACCACTGAGGGAAAGGAGGGAGGGGCGACGGTTTAGACATCGGAAAGGGAGGGGGGGGGCACCTTGGTCCCATGGCCAGCATTAGCTACAAACAGAATCGCTCATATAACAGTATTATCCATCGTCTCTCAGTACATCCGAGGTGTGAACCCATGATCTGTTGATTGCAAACGTGGAAACCTGCAGCATTATTATCAGTTAGGGCCACATATACATCAGTATTAGTTCACAGGCCACAAAAAAATACATTCTTTAGCGTCTTTCAGCTTTACTCTAGAGACAATAGACTTTCAAAAAAAGTATTTGGAATGAATATAGGCTTTAGCAAAATTTAGAAACATAGCCCACATTGCACAAAAAACACAGATCTGTCATCAGTTGATATGGTTTGGAAGATTTTGGAATATTAGAAATATAGAGGTAGTATTTTAAGTCCCTGCAAAAAGGGTGTTTTGTTTAAGCATGTATTGGTATTAGAAACAATTTTTTTTAAATGGTTTTATCGTAAATATTGTGCTTTCATCAATATCTGATTTGTGTCTAGACATTGTGATTTCCTACTTAGGGTTTATCTCTGATCAGTTCAGGGTTTTTTTTGGTGGAGATTCTGATCTTGCCCATTATGATTTGTCACAGGCTTAAGTCCAAAACAGCGATAATCTGTCTCTGGTACATATTGCTCAGCTAATGTGTGCGAAATACACTTAAAAACATCTTAAACTCCGTGAAATCTAGCGGAACTACGGCTGATCTTTTCATAATGTGATGTGGCCTGTTGTACAGAAGCCAAACATAAACTGATTTTAACTGTTCCTTATCCCCCGTACGGCAACTTTTTTTGTTTTACACCTCAGTCACTTTGGCTCAGTCTCTAAACCAAGCTACAACCTCTGTAAATGGTTTGGTACACAGCATTTCTGGGGGAAAACCGAGAGTTCAGCCGTAGCTATAACTGCATAACAAGCCAATATCTTACCCCACAGTTTATTGTGCATCCAAGCTCTCTCCATCTAAACTAGCTGCAAAGCCTAGGGGAAATGCTGACCTGAAATTCAGCTAGACGTAACTTGTAACAAATCGATTTAAAACTTTGTGTAATCTTAATTTATTTAAAAACCTTCTCTCCTCAGGAGATACAGAGCCAGGATTAGAAGTTGTTTCTCCACTACAAATGTGTTAGGAGGTTAAGTTGCCATCATGCTCAAAGATAGAGAGTGGGCTGATAAGGCCATGGTAATACACTGAATTACTTTATAATCAGGATTAAGCAGAGAGAGAGGAGTGAGTGAGACAGAGAGAGTCTGCTTTTCAGATGGCCCAAAATAGCCCAAGAGGAATGTCTTATCTAAAGAGAGCTGACAAAGCCAGGCCAAGCAGAACCTGTCTTTTCTATTCACCGATTCGGAGCTGTGCCCTGCTACACGGGACTCCCGCGGCCCCGCCGTCAGGGTTTCCACGGGCCACAACCGATACCCCACCGACCCGAAACACTCAACAATTCTGCCGAAGAGTCACAGCCAAAGAATCTTGGTGACAGACGAGAGAGTAGCACGAGACGGTTCAAGCAGATGCTACTCTATCTGACCACAAGTGGTGAGACCCTTCAATAGTTTGAGTCCTGCTTTGTTTCACTCTTCACCTGAGTCTCTCCTGTCTGGTCTATCGGAAACTGTTTCCCCTTCATGGGCCTCAGTTGTGGACCCAGAGATGGCCTATGAGTGCATTTGCGTGTGAAAAGGAAGTCTAATGTCAAATTCTCTCTGAAAAGAAGTATTTTAGCCTGTCGGTGTACCTGGATGAACTAAATCTGTGAACCTGGAACTTGTTATGGAAACAAAAGAAAAATTCTGCACAATACAACTTTCAACATCCTAACTTTAAAAAAAAAAAAAATTGCCCTAAAATATAATAAGGTGGCCAACACTCAGGACATATTTTTGTGAATTTACCCCATGACTAGATATATTTTTATCCAAGTCTATAGAAGAGCTAGAGATATACTAAACATATTCTTTCCATTGAAGTAAAAGATAGATGAGTTTAAGAAGTAACATGCCAAATTACCACTGTCATGCCTTGATTAAAGGGTCTTGCTATCCCCAGCACTCAATTTTCGAAATTTTGGAATTTAAGATTTTAAGAACTCGATACACATTTATATTGTGTTAGCATGTGTTAGCAACATCTTCGAAATTTCAACCACAAATGCTAATGGGAATTTTTATTTGATTTGTGCCACAGTGTAGACACACTATCTGACCATTGGGTATTGGGTAACGAATGTCTGACACCAACAATCTTTCGATATGGCCCAAACCAGGGAGACAGTAGTTTGCCAAAAACAGAAACAAAAAACCTTCTATAGGCTAAACCTGAGGCCCAAATATTGTCGAGGACCCCAAACACGGGCCGGGCCATGAATGGGTCCAACAAGCCAACGGTAATCAAGGGTGACAGCTCGTGAAACGCTTCCATTCTTCCCATTTAGACATGGCACTGGCGGTGACAATGGCGGGCGTAATCTCTGTTAAAACTGTCTCTCTAACCTGGCCGGGCTGAAGCATGAACTGATGACCCAACTGCATTGTCTGCCCAAATCCACTGCGCATGAGTGACTATGGGGAATGGGTTCGTTATTCCCGTCTCCACCACGATGGGATTACTTACTCTGAATGGCCTGGCTGCCATGCCTGCTCCTAATCTTTCAGAGTCCTTTTCCCACTAGGGTAGATGCCAACCTGGCATCGGCGTTCTCATATAGGCAGAAAATAACCGCTAACGAGGAAGCTATCCGTAAGCCTCGGTCAGAGATCCGGCGTACAGGGACCCTGAGCGTCCGATGAAAGTCAGAAACGGCCCAAGCTTTTAGCGTCGTCACGACTGTCGCGGCCCGAGTAATTTTTTCCTCGTCCTACATGAAGAGAAATGTATTCATTTGTTTGTTTATTTAGACCTTGTGCTAATACTGGCTTACCCATGGTGATGTCAAACTACACTACATCTAGTGGCTCTAGATGATACTATAGGTGGGATAAGTCAAAACGAGCAATTTGGTTTTTGGAGGGCAAGATGAGGGCGTTCAATTAACACATTTAACATATTTCTTTACCATAACCATAACAATTGACATTTACCAAAAATACCAGGGATATGTAACTAAGGACCTAATTCAACAGAATAAATAAAATGTGCATTTAACATTATGCTACTATACAAGAAAATTATTTATACAAAAGAATGGTGCAAAACCTGTTCAGTTGACTAATTATGGTTCTGTAAGATCCACTTACAATTATTTATAATGAAAAATGCAACTTAATAAAAGATAGTGGGAAAGTAATACAGTGAGTAGGACCATTTATACCGCACATGGATCAATGAAAGTCTGAGCTTGCATAGTTCTTACTGTGGTTACAGATTAATGACTGCATTAGTAGTTGTTAGTGCCACTTATAAAATTGGACCTATAACGCTTTATATCAGGAGAATAAATTATAACAGTTATTAACGTCTGATTCTACTTACCATGAACAAGTTTTGTACAAAAAAAAAAAAACTCAATGCCATAAAACACATGTAGTCGGCCTGTACCCATTAACGGGCAGATTTGGCCCGAGCCCCAGGCAACCCACTGTACCACGAAGTGGTTAATTTTCATCATATGCTCCCAATTCTAAATGATCCCTAGGTAAGACTTTGGCACGCACGCTCTCCAGGTAACGCTCCCCTGGCAGTTTATATTTCAGAGAGTGCTTGAGGGGGGATTCCCCCGACGACTTACCCCCTTCTCAATGCTGCCGGTCTGGCACAGGGTCCCCTCCGCCGCTGGGATACTGTTAGTGACACAGCGGTTGCTTTTGCTGAGGCACCAGAGCTCTCTACACACTTCCTAGGAAAGAAGGCGAAAGCAAGTTGGTCAGAATACACGGTCTGGTGGAGAGGCCGGAGAGGTAAAGCCCTGACGTTAACACACCGCGGCGCGTCGCTCTGTGCTGTCAGTATGGCCAGATACAGAGGGGTGCAGAACTCATTCCTGAAACCTAACCTAGAAGCTTTTTCAACTTTCCGGCAAGTGCGTCTTGTCTCTACCGACACCGAAACTACTGACACTGAAAAACATCTCTAGAGATGCCTCATCTCAGAAAAAAAACTAACAAAAAACGTAACCTTGATACTGACTGGCGATACATAAACAGGTAAAAAGAGGGTGAGAAATGTACGCCACTCTCAAAGCCTTCAGAGAACCTGCAACATTAACTCTCCCAGAGCCATTTAGCAGGCCTAAGTGAAAATAAGCTACAAAGCAACAGAATATGAGAGAGGAGTGCGCTTTGAAGTAGAGTTACGGTGCGTAGCACAGGCTCTGACCCCTGAGTCAGTAAATATGTCCCAGCCACTTATGCTACTAGGTCCATTAAGATTAAATAAAGTGGTAAACGGGGACGGGGGAACCAGCTGTTTTCAATAAGACCTCCGGTGTGCCAACATGCAGGCCACGAGGCACGTGTCCACCATGGTGACACTGATGGGCTCCTACTGAAAAGTTGGATCGATTTTTAAAAACCATCGTGTTAATGAATGCATCGATATCATTCGCAATATCTGGCTATGATGATAATAATACAGAGGGTAACTATCATAACGTTGACCTTATAATTGATGGTATAATCCTTCCCTGAACTTCCAAACACCATGAGGGGTTGTAAATAAACGCCTTGTTATATTTTCCACCAATGAGAGTTCAGTCTCAGAGACTTTGGAATGTGCAGTCGCCTTTCAGTTTCGTACGCATGTGCATGCGAGACACGCTTTCTTTACGCTTGCTTTTAAACTTAAAATATACAATAGCGTTTTAAAATCCTACGAGCATATCAACATCGCATTGAATAATAATCACAGAGAGCCAGAGAGCTCTTCCCTTTTCTGTGCGTTGCTGCCTTGAAAAGGCTGGTGCTTCAGCTACTAAATTAAGTGTGAAGACCTACTCATGTCTACTGCTCTACGGCGAATCTTAATCTGAGGTACTCCGCTCTCCCTGTTCAAGGTAATTCACTCCTCGGATCCGAAACTTTGCCGCCTTCGTATCCTTGGCTCATCCTGCGTGTTCTCATCGACAAGATCGCAATCGTTCAAATCGCACTGACGTCACGTTAGGGCCGCACGTTCACACACAAACGTATGACTGATCTGCCTCGTTCGTCTCATAGCAACACGAAGTTTGACAGTCAGGGCAAAGTACCGCACGAGACTTTCCTGAAAGGAGAATCCTCCGTTTTCCCCATATGAATATGAGCGGCTGTCTCCTTATCCCAGTCATAGCAGGTTTTTAACTTGCTGCATGTAAATAAACGCTCCAATTTTTGAGTAGCAATTAGATTGTTGAGAGCCAGGACTGTCAGAACCCAAAGGTTTTTGCCTGCAGGCAATCCCTTTGACTTGCCAAACAAACAGAACTAAAGCAGTTTAATAATAGTTGGATTATGTGCATGTCCAATAATTACCTAGCAACAGAAATTAAAGTCTCTTTGAGGTTCTTGGCTCATTAATATCAAACTTTTTTTTGAAAGGAAATCAAATTCAACTGAAACCCTCTCTTAATTTAATTCCTCTTTGGTGTAGAGAGAGCGTCCAAATATTTGTGAAATGTAAAACAATATTCCCCAATGTTCATTAATGGTTGTGGCTGCACTTAAGCTCTCTGGTTTCTGTGGTTTTTCCCATTGTCAGTTTGTTTACCTTGGGTTGTTATTCGAGCTATTGAAGGGGAAAATCATTATTTTGCAGCAGAGCAAGGACTTGGTGTAAAAACAGTCCTAAATTCCTCGTTATTTTCCCGGAGATATTTTGAGGTATGTCAGACTTTCGTGGTGCACACCACAGCTCGTTTCCAGTGTTATGGACACTGTTAAAGCTACTGTCCTTCATTACATAAAAAAAAAAAAAGCGGGTGTTTTACCCCAGGGTGACAGATAATGTCCCGCGGCTTATTCCCGACCGTAACCGTCGTTGCCGGCTGAAGTTGACAAGCTCGTGTAAAAAAACAATTTACCCTGAACATTGTAATTGTAAAGACGTTTAGCAATTGAACTGAACAGGCTTAGTTTGGCTAGGTCTGTAGCTAATATAAAGTTGTTCAGGGCCGATCATTTAGACAGAAAATAAAAACTGCTTGGAGAAAAACAGTTTTTCTTCTGGAAAGAAATAAAACAACCTCAGCCTTTTTTATCACCTCTATGGCGGCACTGAAATAGCAGAGAAACAAAGGGATATAATAATGAACGCAACACAGGGTTCAGAAATATCTTTCTCACACTTCCACTTATCGTACCCTGCATATAGCCACTGCAGTGGTTCCAATGGTTAATGATACTCCTTGATTTACTTTGTAAAGTGCAAAATGTTTCACCCTGTTTTATTTGAATCTTATTTGTTTGTCGCCGGCCAAGAGAAAGACAGCCAGCCTGGTGCTCAGTGTTCAGGAAACACATCAGAAGGATTGTGTTGTAATCGTGTCTGCAGGGGTTCGTCTGACTAGCAGTCAAATTCAAATCGGTTGGCCAAACTCCTTTAGGTCGGTGGTAAAAATAACAGTTTTTCTCAGGCACTGAGAGTCTGGTCAGAGCCCCTTTTTTCAAACAACATAACTATCAGCCTTTCCCTGTCCCAGATAGCTTCTATGTAATCTGCCATAAAAACCGCTCAGTACTGAATGCATAAAGCGCTCTTATAATCTTGCAGACAGCGTATTTGTAAACAATAATCTGTGGCGCGTAACATACAATCAGAGCGTCTTCTGGATACTGAACCGTGCTGGCTCATGTCAACGCAAATAAAAGATGATTGTGCATTTATTTGCATAATTAAGCCACAGCACAGTTTAATCAAAGCCACCACACGTAGGGTTCACACGTGAACCTTTGCGTTCTGCGCTTCATTCTGAAACAGACAAAGAGGGATTGACTACTACATCCAGAGCGTGTACATAGCATTTGTAACGGTTTCGGGTCCCTCGTATTTTTTCCATCGAACATCCGCGACAGGTTTCTCCTCCCATAAATGTGGCAGTGTAATGCTGGGCAGACAGACAGACAGACGTGCGAGCCAATGAGATGCGGGCTCCTTACCCCATACTTGCACTGGCGGGAGGAGGCACCATACTGGAAGCGGCACTGCTCGTCTGCGTCGTACACCTGCCCCGGGGCCACTGTGGGGTACAGGAAGTCTCGTTTCAGAGGTTCATTGTCCAGACACGTCCCCCGACCTGAGCTGTCAAAAAAACAAACCTACAATAGGATTGGTTCTTTCTGCATAGCGTACCTGTCCACAGTTCACGTCAAAGCGACAGCGGCACTGCAGAGGAAAACACTGACTTTGCAAACAGGAATCATTTCACAACTAGTACAATGCAACCCCCCCTTCCCCATACTTGATTACATTTAAACGTCTAATAATCACCTGGTCGACTGCCCTAAACGTGTAACTAGCTGGTGTGTGCGGACAGAGGCTTTGCCACTTACCACCCGTTAGGTGGATAGGTGGAGAACGCAACTACCATAACTCATTACGGAAGGAAAGATTCTCCAGAGCAGGAGAGAAAACTGAAAGGGGGAAATGAGATGTGGGAAATGCTGAAGTTAACACAGAATATGAGGAGGGGAAACGCGAACAGCTGCACGGTACTCATATCCAAGGTACTTATATGGAGCTGTAGGCCCAGGACCTCCAGAAAATCCCCAGAGAAGCCAATAAAGGCACGATGCTCGCCCCTCTGCCAAGCCGGAGAGCAGTGTTTAGTCTGTTTTGTCACACAGAAGTATGCATCTTCGCGGAAACTCGAGGCCTTTTTTTGTTTTCCGTCGGAAGGACGAGCGGGTTCCGGTATACAACACACAGATGCTTACATTTCATTACACGGGCAAGCAGTGCCGAGGCCGTTCATCCGCAGGGGGTGACGAACAGAGCAGCTTCCCGGCTATCTGTGACCTCCTGTTAGCGTCCCAGCCCATCCGTTAAGATGCTATTGGGCAACGGATTCAAGTGTTTGCCAGCAGTCACTTTTAAAGGGGTCATCTGGTTTCGTCTTTTGTATTGCAATGGCCCTATAAGCCTCCACCACAGCTGGTTCCTCGGGGCCTTCGAGGGCTTCTCTGGAGCCCCTAACATCAAAAAGAAAATGTATATGCATTTTTTTGGGTGTAATTCTTCTAATTTAGCATTAGTAAATGAAATAAATTATTTGATAAAAAGACAGAAATCAGAAAGGGGCAGACGAACCCCAAAGCTTGGTGGGCAGACTGAAGCTGGGTGAAACACTGACTACGATCGCTACAAACGGACGGACAGGATTTTTCTGGTGAGCCTGTTTTTCAACACAGATAAGTGCGCCTGGAAATGCACATGCAATGGCAGTCTGAATACATTAACCAAAGCCGAACAAATACGCCAGGAGTCGGAATGGCATATTCACGCCATATAGCACTTTGAAAATATTTGGTCATATAAGGGTGGATACAACCGGATGAGTATTGACGAATGTGCAGAACAAAAAGGTGTGCAAAGACTATGAAGGTGGGACTCCTGAAGTCCACTGGCCTTTAAGAAGGACTCCTCATTGTCAGGTGGAGATATTTTAGCCTTGGGTCAGATAGCCCAAAGAACAGCCATGCGCGAGCTAGCCAAAGATCATTTAGAAACTATTAACAGAGGGGCTTGTGAGAACATGTGTCCAGGCCTCCACCATGTTAAAGTTCAATGGTTATCAATGATTTCAAACTTGGGCACAAAAAGAGAAAACACAGTAAAGATCCGAGCAGACCTTGTTTTTATGCAGAGTAGCATACCAAGGATTAGCTGAAACAAGGATCCCTGGCTTACAACCAGAATATCGGAAGTCTTATCTAATTGAAAGCTGAACCAAATACATCACAGAGGAAGGAGGACTTGAGCCCCTGCCTGAGGGGGGGAGTGCAAAATCCGGTATTCAGTTTCGTCTTCTTGGTTTTCTTTTTCTCTTGTCAGTTGTTTGGTGGAATAATCCCTTTCCCTGGATTTTGGAAGCTCTCCTCACCAGAGAAGAAAGACAAGTTGGGCCACAGCCCCAAACCGCACCGCTCCAGAACCCCTTGTTTGTTGGTTTGGAAGAAGACAGAAGTCACTACAGAAATGAGATGTGGCTTCATATGTCCACACAACTTCCTGTTCACTCAAACAGGCAAAGTATTACAAGCAGAGGAAACCGCTCGGATTGAAACGTTGAGGGGAAACATCACCATAACCCCATAATCTTTGACCTTTTGCTATCCCCGCCTAATAAAAAAAGGGTTGCAAAGTACAGTCAGTTTATTTGAAACAGATAGGGAGAGGCACTGACCAATAACAACGAAACCCTATGAAGCTACAACTTCATAGCGTCAGAAAACACTGAGCGATTAACTGTGGCTGAGCTACTTTTGCATTCATTAACAAATTTTAAAATCCGATGCTCTAACTGGAGCAGTGCATATTGCACGAGTGAACCACTGAATCTAGGCCAGCGCTGCTCTGCACCCCAAAGTTGTTTACTTGGCAAGAGGAAATGCACAGCATTTCCAAAAATCAGATAGTCCAGAGAGAGGGACAGGAAAAGGGGAGATAACACTCCTCTCGGCTGAAGACAGCTGTAATTAAAAAGGAACAGCAGCCTGCGTGAGGAAAAACTCAGCAAAACTCAAAACCAGCCGTGGACTGAGCCCGCGAAAGCATTACAGGGCCGACCAATCAGAGGGAAGAGGGAGGAGACACCAGCAAATCGGGCTGAAGTGCCATACTCCTAATGGAGCCGAAAAGAAAGATGGGCGTCGCTTCTACAACCAAGAAAATCTAATTTTCCCAACATACACATATTGGTCCTGGCCTGAAGACGATGAGAGATTACACAACGCACGAAAAACAACGCACAATCGTCCCCTTGTGCTCCATCAGGAGGTTTGGCGCACTCCATTCTCTTTCGCCCAGCTAGCCCATGTCGCCCTTTTCCTCCCCGTAAGCCCTTTCAGCGGCAAAACTCTCCTGACAGCCAGAACGACTAATTTCCCTCCTTAAAGGCTGAGAAAAGCTGGTCTGGGATCCTCCTCCTCCAGCCAGAGCGTTGATTCTCAGACAGAGTTACGGTTCCTTCAGTGAGAAGGCCTTCAGTCTGATTAAACCCTTAGCTGGACAGGTCAGACCTGTGGCAATAGCCCTGTGCCGGTAATGGGATACAACTAAAATGAATAATATCAGTGAAGACAAGGAAAGACTAAGAAAATTGGCCGGAGCTCAACAAAGACAAGTTGAACAATGTACTTTCGGGGAGAAAGACCTTGAATGTACACAGTGTTCTACGTTGATTCTTTGTTGACTTTCTGAAGAGACAAATAGGCCTACCCAGAACATTTTCTGATGCAGTTCTACTCACACAGTGCGCGAAAACAGGCTTGACTTAACAGTACCCCTGGCTTATACTATATCATAGCGTAAAGGCACAGAACAGCACAGATTCTGTACATTTAAGAGAGATACACGCCAAAGCCGAACTTCCGTGATCAAATCTGCTGCTAGCCTTTGGAGATGCGGTGAGTGATTAATGATGCCTGCAGTCAGCTACACTCAATGTCCCACCAGGGATTTAACATCCACCGCCTTCCTGACAGCCAGACTAGCTGTAGAGGCATAACTTTCGACACATTTTCACGTCTAATGTCTGTGGAGGGCAGATTTTATAGAAAAGGAGCAACCATTTTCCTTTTGAAAAAGCAGAAACTGGAACATACACCAACTCGTTTGCCTTCATCCAGACCACAGCTGCCATTACTGCTTTTGTGACTAGTACAACTAGTGAAGGATGAAGGATGACATTAATAACAGCAACAACAACAGGAAGTGGAAAATACACTGTCGTTGTGAAGAAGAGGAGTTTAAGTTCTCTGACATCAATTTTGACACTGGTTCCCGGTTAAAATGAATTAAACTGGAGCAGCTCTCCGGGACGTTCAAACCAGCTGGGAAATAAAGACTTTCCTCACCCCAGCTAACAAGTAAGCCCAGACAGGGGTCAATCAGCCACAATATACACAAGCTTATCTAAATAAATGTGTGTATTTAAAACAATATAACTAAGTTAATTATACATAATATAATAATCTGTCCCTTCCTACCTGCAGGGGTGGCTATAGTAATCAATGCCTTCTTTCCTGTTTCATGTTGTACTATCTCCGGTGAATCTCACTCCCAGCTACAACACATCTCGGATTTCATTAACTTACTGGTGATCCACGCAGCCTGTTCATACAGTATGTGCGTACAGTAAGTGGACAGTCACAAAGAAGCAGAGAAGGGGTAATGTGAGAGCACAAACAGGATACCCTACTGAACTTTTCTCTGTACATTACGGAAGAAAACGGTTGGTTTGTTTTGCTATCTGAGCAGAATGCAATTTCGATCTCCAAGGAGCATGAATCCTGCAGTCTAAATATCACTTTATTCACTCTGTACCATGTTTTTTTTAAAATGCATTCTAAAAAGTTTCATGATTAAATGAGTTACAAACATTATTTTAAGATATTATTTATTGTTATTAATTGCATCATTATTATGTTTTTAAAGATCATTAATAAGTATGAGCATAGAATTTGTATTATAATTTGAATGTTATCCTTGGAACAGCTTGGGGTAGAATAAAGAAAAGCTTATAGTTTCATAGCTTGATGGTTTTTGTTTGAAGGTTTAAAAATAAATCTTCTGACTGAAAGAAAGCCTGAAATAAACTAACAAATATAATCTATAGAGAAATAGTAACTAGAATTTTGTAATTTTTTCTTTTTTTTCTTAGAAAATCTCAGAGAAGAAATCCATTGGAACTGAGACATGTTCCCTTTTTAACACCCATGTCACTCATGTGATATCCCAGTAATTCCTGTTAATTAAACAGGGCTCAGAGAACTTCCATTTAATTGGCTGACAGAAACCCAGACTAAGCACCCTAAAACAGGCCAGTGATGTTTTTTTTCCGATTACTCACTGGACCAATAATGGAAAACTGGTCAACCCTAAATATAACCATAACATTAAATATGCTTACAGTAGATTAGAGACTTTAAAGATCTTTTCATTACTGAAGTAACAAATGACACACCTAGACAGCAGGGAACCCTCCCTAAAGTCATTCAGGTGTAGCTAAGAGGTATCTTTTAAATGAAATATTTAGATATTTCAGGGAATAGCTACTTCAAGATTTCATACCTCGTGACTATTTCATAGTCATCTGATAGGTTCTGTATATTTTTTATGTACCTGTACTGGATTGAATGTAATTTAAAGGCAATGGAAAGTATGTATTTAATCTAAATCTGCTAGCAACTGTTCATTGTAATCCATTGTTGACAATTAAAATAGCTAAGATGATCACATGCAGTGAATGGAAAATGTCTACATGTTAACAGACATCTGAAGGTAACATGGGTACTGGAAGAACTGACATGGCGGGGAAAGGGCGACTGATAAGAAATAGCTACCGTCGCAAGATCGTTTAAATTTATAAAGCAGTACCTCTCCTCCCAACAACTGTAGTTTACTAAAGAATTACAGCATTAGAAAAAAAGCATTTTCAAGCATTTTCTCTGTTCTCATAAGTTTCATTTGTGACAAAACCAATCCCAAATAAAACACGGACAGGACTTATTCAAGGTGCCAAATGTGTTGAAATTAAACACTTTCTGTGCCTTTTACTGCAAAATTGCCCATTTAAAATCAGTTTGGATTTTTTTGAGCGTATGATAATATAATATAATATAATATATAGTCTATATACAAGTAAATCATTTGGCACACTATTTTATCAGACTGCAATGAAAGGAGAGAAATGACGATTATGCAACCTTCCCCCCGTTACTTACTCCAGGAAGCTGGTGATGTAGTCCTTGCTGCAGGCTGACCAGGAGAAAGGGTTGGTGTTGGCTGTAATGTGCGCGGCCATCAGTTTTGCCGCCTCGTGCCCTTTGGTCCCACACGAGTTTCCAATCCCGTCATGGTTCATGCCAAAACTGCAGCGAAAGAGAAGAGGAAAGGGCACGTTGCACGCCTTGTCCACAGGAAGGCACAATATTACAATAAGTCCAGCCTGATCGTGTCTGTCAGGCCCAACAGAGGGGCAACCCGGAGACCATCCATTCGGACTTGGTGCCGAGCTTGGGCGGGCCATGAAAGACTTCTTTCTGCTCGGGCTCGGTATTAGCAGAGGATGTGTCACCTGCCTGGGCTGTAAACCAGGGGGTTCGGGGAAACAGCTGTGCTATGGGGACAGGGGTCAAAGTTCAGGTGCTGTCTGGATCTCTGAAGGAACGAGAAAGTTCTAATCACTACCCAGATGCCTGCCTGTCATTCACTAATTATAGGTGTGCTCGGACCACATCAGAAGCCAACAGACAGGTGAGGATGAGGATCGACTTCTCTATAAATCAAGAATTTCAACAATGGGTGTATTTCCGCCATTCCTCCATCCTGCCACCTCCAAAGAAAACTCCTTTTTGTCTTTCTATCCATCAAGCCTGGGGGAAGCTGATCAATCAGAATGCCCGTCTTTCCACATTTTAGTCACACTATGTGAACGAGGCTGTTGAAGTACTCAGCCACACTTCTGACTGAGTCACGAGAAAGCAAAAAGAAAAAGAAAAACAATTTTTAACCATTCTCTCTCTCTCTCTCCCTCTCTCTCTCTGTGTGTCAGAAGAAAAAATGATCCCGTAACACCAAGCACTCAAAACTTAACCTTTCCGCAAATTCCAAAAGCACAAATCAGTTTTAATGTATATAACAAACCCGGCCACATCACACTATTCCTTTGTGTTATTCTAAGGCTCACGTTTATGACATTTTACTCTACATGGGCTATAAATCAGGAGAGCCGAAACCTTGGTGCAGGATTTTTTTTTTTATGTCCTCTAAAAAGCATGGAGTATTTTTACAACTGCCCCACAACAGAAGCAGACAGGGGCAATAACAAAGCAGATCGCCATCTTGGAGAACTCCCATGAGTGGATACTTGGTCTTACACATCACGGTTTGTGCTTCATTTAACTGACTTTTTGTTTTTTGGGGGAGGGGGGGGGGGAGTTAGCGAAAGGCTTTTTTTTTTTTTACATACAAATGGCTGCCTGACACAGAATAGCTAATGTTGTTAAATAAGGCACACATAAAAAGGTCTCGGCCTGTTCGATGGGAAGAACGGCTCCGTTTCCGGTGCGGGACAGCGTACTCACTTGTGCCCGATCTCGTGGGCGATGGTGAACGCCGACCCCAGGCCGATGTCTTCGTTGATGCTGCAGCTCCTCTCCGGCTCGCACATTCCAGCCACGGAAGCCAAGCCTGAACAAACAGAAACACAAACACGCCATGGGCCAAGGCTGAGGTGTAGTGGGTGTAGCGGTCTTCAGAGCATCTCCACCCCACCCCCGCCAGGAGAGCTCCAGTTCTTCACCATAGCCTGCACTGCACCGAAGGAGGAGCTGGCGAAAATCTCGTTCACGAAATCACCAGGGGGAGGTTTGAATCGCCAGCTAGACATTAATATTTTTTTGAACTACAGTCGGAGTTGGAAAATGTCTAGACAAGGGGTTAGATTTATAAATTTTACTTCTGGTAACTAGGGACCACCTAGCAATGCGAGCCAGGGCTGGGAATTTAAGTAAACATTTTCCTTTTTTCAAAAAAAAAATATATAGATGTTTTTGCTGTTTAAAAGCTGCTGGGAGCGAGAGAGAGAGAGAGAGAGAGAGAGAGAGAGAGAGAGAGAGAGAGAGAGAGAGCGAGAGAGAGAGAGAGAGAGAGAG
>JAOVYW010000093.1:672184-684722 GCA_025775045.1 Hiodon tergisus | reverse complement strand
GTTTACAGGATGTAACTGCCCCATTTAAACTAATGTAGTTCCGTTATCTAAACTTAGTAGCACAGTCACTAGAACAACTTACGTAAGCCGTTTACGTGGCGTATAACATGCACATTTTCAACATCGCTGGACCGTCGCTGAATTTTTTTTACCTGAAATTGGGATTGATGGAAGAAAACGAAATACTGGAAACATCTTTCCGGATTCGTCATTTCCATTGCCGGTACTGCTTCCTTCCTGCGACCATTTTGTGACCGTCGCCATTATACAGACAGCCATCTCGCAAGAATTAAAAACATTAAAATACATAAATTTTCTGTCAAATTGAATCAATAAGGATCTTAAATCACGAATGGTCCAAGGGGGGCTCCCCTCCTTCGCATATATACATTTATTTCGCCGCTTAGTTGCCAGTTCGTTATCAAATTGAAGCTGAAAAATAAACGCAGAAAAAAATCTACATAGAGATCACTAGTAGTTTAATTGCAGATACCGCAAAGACATTCCGGTGTAGTTAAAAATGTCGGAAGAGCTGTTAATCGGTGAAGATTCAGTGATGAAGATGGAGGACGACGGTGAAGCCAATAGTGAACAGATTTCGACTGTAGAGACTGGGTCAGCTGTATCCGAGGGATCAAAGATTGATGCGAGTAAAAACGAGGAGGACGAAGGGTAAGAACGCGGCTGTTATGATATGCTCTAATAGAGTGTAGCTTGGAACATTAATGCAGAGAACTGCCAGTGCTAGGTAAGAGGTTTCGTGGTACTGTGTCTAACGATAACACTACTATGCATTAGCGTTTCTGGACTATTTCATGGCAGCTTGCTCTTAGTGAATTATCCAGCGATGTATTAATGAATGAAAACCCCCATAGTGGAGTAACTAGTGAGTTAATTCTCTTCCCAGTTAGCTAGATGTGTAGAACGTGTTCAGCTATACAACAAGTATCTATACAGCGACTTCAAATAAAAGCTTCAAAACACAACGATCAGTTTGTCATAACAACAAATGGTTTTTGTAACTTTTCTCCCACACCTATAAAAACGTCTTAAATGGTAACGATAACGCATGAAATGGACACTGCAAATATTACCATTTACAACCCCGACGCCCTATCATGACGTCACGTTATTTTATCACGAGTGGTAAAGCTATTTCTGACGGTTGATAACGAAGACACCGCACGTAAGCCCACGGTGTCGGCTAGTTTTCCTTCCCCACTCCTTAATTATTCATTATTTAGATGTTAATTCGACTTTCCTGTATTTCGCCTGTACACCAGTAGCTCATTTAGAGGCAACCATAAACCCAATTGACAAAGTGGCCTTCAAGGTCTGAATTTCCCCATCCCATTATGCTTTACATAATGTACCTTAATTTCAATCTTTTGTGTTTGTACTGTACAGTATTTTAAATTAACCCTAATTACTTTAACTTAAGAAAAATAAAAGGTAGGCTAGATTATCCCGGTATTATAGTACTTTTTAGATATCTTCTTGTTCTGTGAATTACTAAATGATATATAAATGTAATTAATGTAAGGAAATATGTGGTATTTTTATTGTTTATTAATAATAATCCCAGTTCTATAACATCTTTCCCTGTAAACGTGGTACTAATGACTCTTAAAGCTGAAATATGTGCCCTTTCACAAATCCACAAAAACAAAGCTGCTTTTTATACATAATTTATTTTTCTACAGAAAAATGTTTGTTGGAGGGCTGAGCTGGGATACGACAAAGAAGGACTTGAAAGATTATTTCTCCAAATTCGGGGAGGTAGTAGACTGTACACTCAAACTGGATCCCATGACAGGACGGTCCAGAGGTTTCGGCTTTGTTTTGTTTAAAGAGGCTGACAGCGTTGATAAGGTATTTCGATTTTTATATTTTGTGATATTGGCCATGAAGTAACTTTAATCCGGACGCTCAACCATGCTAACAGGCATAATAATTTGACCCCCCCATTGCATTTGATTTGTGCAGCTTTCTCTGTTGAACCATTTGGACTCTCATAATGTAGGCACCAGTTATAATTTCTTCTTGGGCTATAGGCACTGTACATTATACATACAAAGTATGCGATATTCACATGTAGAGCATCTGAAATATGAGCCTGGACTGGAAAGGCTAAATAGGCCAGTGTGGGTTGTTAGCATCTTGTATTTTTGAAAATGGTTACAGGAGAGTTTTGTGTGGTTTGGGACACCATAGCAGCAATTTTCTTCTGAGCTGCTGAGAAATTTGATTAGCTCTGAGAAATATTCCTTAATAGTGTTTTTGATGAATGTGTGTGCACACATCCTTAGCCAGTGCAGTTTTTTAGCAGTTCAGTAGTGATGTTCCATTAGAAAGCCAGGTTGTCGCCCTAAGTAGACATCTTCACCGGATGATGCAGCATTTCATCCCTGCTGGGAGCAGTGTCTTCCCGCTGACCCCTTATAAAAAAATAAAATATATAACATCCCATTTGCTTTGTTAATACATAAATGGGACTTCAATTCATGATCTCAATTAAATTGAATTAAAATTGAATTGAATTAAAGTGCTTTCTGTGGTTAAATGGTGGCTAATTCTTTCGGTTAAAATGGTGCAATTTTTTTCCTCACCCTTGTGCATTCCATGTGATGTTCATGCCATCCTGACTTCACATGGAGACCAAATAATTGTTTAAGGGGAATTTTATTGGCCTTCTATTGCATTTGTTTGGTCTACAACATATTTTTGAGAACTAATACTGCCTTTGCAGGTCCAAGAAACAAAAACTAAAATTGGCAAGTATTGTTAACAGCAAGTTTGATTGTGAGGCACAATCTCTGTTAGTAGGAGGTGCTTGCCATTGATTTATGAGCACAGTTTCTAGTGAAACCAGCAGTATGGGTTGCTTTCTCACATACTGGCAGTTTATGTATTTAAAGCCTGGTTTACGGCTTGCAAGCAACTATAATAATTTATGATTGGGCAGATGGGTCATGTTGTGTTCAAGGGGGAAAAAATCAAGCAGAATTTAACCTAAGTAAGTCACAATAGGAGATTTAAAGATTTCAAGATAATATTTGTTAGTCTTATCATCATTACTATTAGCAGGTTTTGTTGGTTTTGTCGAATATTGCGCACTCGTGCTGTTGTAACCTAGTGTGCATGCTCCATCGGCTCCCGCTTCCTGTCATGTGCTTCATGGACGCTAGTGAATTCTGTGCATGTTCAATGGGAATACAGATTTCAGTGGCAGCACAAGGTATGCCATTGAAAATAATATGAAGCTAACAGACTTCCAGGCACCCATATTTATTTTCAGTCTTTGGGTGCGAAAAAACAATTTGCCACTGTAAAATGGAAAATATCCTGTCCATGACCCCTGACTATGGCTGAATGAATTGAATAACTTTGTGGGGTGGTGTATCATTATAGTGCATAATATCGGGCTGACGTTAGCTAAAAACAGAGAGGCTGCTAGTTATTGACCAGACATGCGATACTCAGCGTGCTTATTGGCCATGCTTGCAACATTGGTTATTTAGCTGTGTAGCTAGCCTGTTCAAAAAAGGTTTTTTGTATGGAGTATGGGCTGCTTAACAGAGGATAGTTGTTTTACAATCCTGCAATTGTAGGCTTATAAAATACCTACTTTTTTGTATAATACAGTAACTATTTTGCATATTGTGAAATAGTACAGTAGTTTTGATTGATCATGTTATATATTGCATTGTCTGGCTGAAACTCCAAAGAAAGGAGATGATTTTTTAATTTTACTTTTCCAAAGAAAACCCTAATTTAGTTTTTTTTAAATGAAAATGCATAGCTAACTCTGTCGAACCATTTGAACCCATATTAAATGAGGGGGCACCATGGCTAATTTCTTTTTGCGCTATAGACACCGTAATTCACCGGGGGTAAATTGACAGGTCTTCCCTTGGCTTGCCACTTAAGAGCATCTCCCACCGGCTTCCCAGGCTTGCAGTACTGTTGAGAGGGGTGTGGGCACTGGCTTTCTGATGTGTGGGGGAAAAGATGGGTGGCTCGGCGTCACCTTGGCTTGCAGGAGCCCAGTTATACTCAGTGTTGTGTTAGATATACATGACATGGTCTATGTATATCTGCTGTGTGTTAGCAGAATTATTAGGAAATTATGAAAAATAAATTTATACATTATAAATGAAAAAGAATAGCTTATAGCTTTTTCAAAGCTTTTTTCAGTTGAAGCTGAATGCAATTAAACATTCTGCAATTCAGTGAACATAGTGCATAAATAAGAATAATATAGATAGATACATGGCAACATACCTAAAGTGCTTGGCGGCCTAATAATTACAACTGAAAGCAGCAACAACAGGAAACAATCATAGTTGTCATAACACTGACAATTTCCAGTCTTCTTGATGACAAACAGTCAGTATTTTAAATTGCAAATGGCTATGCATGAAGACAGAAAATATTCTGTTTACATAGAGTTTGCTGTTCACTATTGGTTATATTCCGGCGAGGAACTTATTTCTGTTTTCTCTACACATGAGCTTTCAACAAAAAACTACAAACCGTAAATGATCGTGCACGACTAGCATATATCAGATGGCCTTGTGTGCCGGTTACAGTCTTTTGGACAAATCAGATTGTGTTTTGTTTATTAATGTTTTCAGTTACTTAGTAAACAACATTTAAATGCTTTTCTAAAAAAGCGATTTAATGACATGGAGCATAAAAACTGGTTGGGCACTGATGCAATTAACAAGCTGTCAATGACATTGATGGAATAGTCATGCAATTTAACATTTTAACCATGACGGTACGCTATTTATCTGGCTATTGTTATGCTTTCCCAGCATTAAAGAAAAAAAATAGCCATGACAGGAATTAATGCCTGAAATCCTGACAGTCGTGACAATGGGTAATTTAATAGAAATCTAATTAGTCAATACTGGTAGAATTATCAGATAGACACTGTTGATTCAAAAAGTATGTAGAAGGAGGAAAAAAGGATACTTTTAAGTATTTTGCTAAAAATGTGAAAATATATTTTTGCTGAAATGACCAAGAAAATAACAAATCTCTGAATTGACACTATGACACTAAATTGACACAGTTGTTGATACTATGTATTTGGTCAAAGAAAAATATCATTATAGGACATCCTTAAGATTCTAGAAATATTAATCGTTTAATTCGTACTTTTTTTAACCTTAAATGGGAGCAAAATTTAAATTGATTGAAGTAAGAATGATGTTAACAACCCCCCCCCCGTAGTTCTATTACTTATAACCAAATAAATACTAGCAATTGAATAATTGTTAGTTACATTGTTATTGTTTGTGTGCGTGTATGCCTGGGTAGTATAGTGTGTGCGCGTATGCCTGGGTAGTATAGTGATCCCAGACTGATAATTACGTGGAAAAGTTAAAACCATTAGCATTTTTTTGTTTTGTTTTTTTTACTTTGTTGAATAATCTGTGCTTTCATATTCTAATACTGTATTTGTACCTCTATACACTTTTTTAGGTAATCTTACAAAAAGAGCACAAATTGAATGGGAAAGTAATCGATCCTAAGAAAGCCAAGGCCATGAAAACCAAGGAACCGGTTAAGAAGATATTTGTGGGTGGTCTTTCACCAGACACACCAGAGGAGAAGATCAGAGAGTATTTTGGTGGTTTCGGAGAGGTTTGTTGTTTTTAAGCAAGCTTTTTGTGACTTTGATCGTATCCTATACTGTAAATCTCTTAGGTGGCTTAACACCCAGTGTTGTCGTGGTTTCACAAGCTTTGTCCTGGTCAGGTTCATAATTAGTTAACGTTGTGCTGTACAAAGTCACCTATGGTTGTGCTTAAAAGGACACACTTGTGTGTGTTTTAGGTGGAGTCAATTGAACTGCCCATGGAAAACAAGACAAATAAAAGACGAGGCTTTTGCTTCATCACGTTCAAAGATGAAGAGCCAGTGAAGAAGATCATGGAGAAAAAGTACCATAACATAGGACTAAGTAAGGTATGTTTCTAAGCACAGTGTATGAGATTTGCATGTTCATTGCTACTAGAAAAAACACACTTGTCATAAAATTAGCTTGCACTACAATTGTGCACAATATTTTTTAAGACCAGATTTTTGCTACTATAGTTTTTAAATGTACTCTTAGCTTACTGATATCATATCAGTTTTTAGCTTAGCCTGTTGTTGCAAATTTGTGAATTTTAAATGAAATAGTTAATTAAGGTTATTTCTGTTGTGAATGTGATTTGGCTGCTCGATTTAAAACAGGATATAGTGCAGAAAATCACTGAAAGATGGATAAAATGTATTTAATGATCAATTAGTGAATTCAGTAGTCAGTAACTTTCAAAGCATGATACTGTTCATTATAAAATAGGTGTATATGGTTATATGGATTTTAAAATGGTTGATTTCACCTCTTAGCCTATAAAAACAATTTTCTAAGTGTTGACAACTGATCTTCCTCTTCATAGGTAAGTAAATATCATATAAATGTGACCCCCACTTCCTGCTTTTCATGTTAACATGATATCTGAAGAGTAGTTATACAAATTTTGTTTAAATTTGACACAATGTAGAGGGCTATGCTGTTTGCAGGAGAATTAATTACTTTTCCTGTTCAGTTAATGTACTTCTATGCAGATGCAAGAAAGTTGACCTGGATGTTTATTTACCTAGTCAATGCTATATCTCATGAATGGGTTGACAGATTTTGTTGAAATTTAATGCTAGGATTTACTGGAAAAAATAAAAAAAGAAGCTGACCGTCTTTGATCTGGCTGATAATTGCCTAATTTCAATGGCAATTTTGACCTCACTTAGCGTAAATATTAAATTTAAATAAAATTTAACAAACACATTCTTCAATATTTTCTAAAAATGTAATGACACACCCCACCTGGAAATTTTCACTGTGGCAGAGTTACAGCTATATTAGTGACGATTACCTGTTTACTGAAATAACTTTTTATGTGGTTATGTAACCTTTGTGTCTTGTTTTACAGTGTGAAATCAAGGTGGCTATGTCCAAGGAACAGTACCAGCAGCAGCAGTGGGGAGGGCGAGGTGGTTATTCCTCCAGATCTCGAGGGAGAAGTGGTAAGTGGGCTGCAATCTATAATAATGCTATAATAACAAAGATGTTGGATCAGATTGTATTGGAAGTCCTATTCAGAAACTTTCTTTGCTTATTCTGATATATTTTACATTGCAGGTCCAAATCAAAATTGGAACCAGGGTTATGGCAGCTATTGGAACCCAGGGTATGGTAATTACAATAACTACGGCTACAACAACCAAGGCTATGGGGGATATGGTGGCTACGATTACTCCGGCTATAACAACTACTGCGGATATGGTGACTACAGCAGTATGTAACCTTGTTTGTGAAAGTACACGTAATAAAACTAAGAAAATAATCTGATATCACATCTTGTTTTTTTTATTTTTTATTTTTTATTTTTAGTTGACAATTTAAGACTTATTTAAACAGCATCGTTCATTTCTGTGTTGTAAGTAAATTCACGATTAAGTGGTCATTTCTGTTTTTGTTGTCTTTTTATTTTGTTCAAAAAGCATGGTGTAAAATTAATTATGAAAATATAGTATAAAACACCTCTTTACAAAATGTTTTATCCCAGAAAGGGTTGCCTATTTTTTTATTTCTTTGAAAGTGCTTTGAAAAATCATATGAATAATATGCAAATATTTCATAGTTTCATATGAACAATGAAAGTTAATAATTTTACAAATAAATAAAAATCCTTTCTATTCATTCAAATTCACTCCATATGTTTTCTGTTTCTTTTAATGATCACAACTACTTTCAATTACAAGCCCTGCAGAACTACCTAAATTTGTTAAAATTTAGGATGCCTATAAAATCGCTGTTTTGCCTAGGGTTGAGGGTAATTCTTTAAGTGATATCACTTTTTATTGTGGTTGTCTTGGCAGGAAAACACTCAGCCACACAGCCCACTTGTCTGTACTGTGACCTCCGTATTATACAGTCTCAAAAGTGTATTTAATTAGTTTTGTCATTTGTTGCGCCAATTATCACCAAGGATAAGATGCAAACATTTTCGGCTTATTCGTTAATTATAACAGTGCTCTCATTAGGGTGATTTTTAGGAGCCCACAAATATAGTGGTTTGGGCCAATAAATCTTCAGTGAAACAGTATCCTGTAAACTGAGATTTAATTATAGATTTTTTTTTTGTTTGCTCAATCTCTAGATCAGCAGAGTGGTTATGGCAAATCTCCAAGGCGAGGTGGTCACCAAAACAGTTACAAGCCATACTAATATATTATCCCCACTAAGTACAAGCAGGTACGTTACCACGTTGCTTAACACAAACCTTGTTTAATATAAAGTATATTTTCATAACTATATTTACCTCTTTTTTTGTTTAATATACATGCTTAATTATTTTTTCTTTAAAGTTTTTCACAGCACCCTGAAGTGCTTTACAGTAATGGTAACATAGAGACTACAGTCTTTTGGCGATATGTAACAGCTGGCTTTCAGCTGTTTGTGCAATTTTGTAACTGTAAAGTTAACAGGTACAGTACTGCTAAATGGGTACCAAAATTAAGGATTTGCCAGGAAAAGGAAAAAGAAGAATGTTGTCTCCTAATTCTGACATATACCTTGTTTGTACCTGCCAGCGGGAACTTCCTTGCAGGCCATGAGTCGCGCTGACTTCCCGATTCTCTCAGGCCCGCTCAATGCGGACAGGGTACGAGAGGCGTACGCTCTCGAATGCTGCCATTTGGTATGGTCTTCCAACATCCTGTATCAGCATTGTAAAAATAAAGTGGATACGTCCAGCTTTGTCCTCTTCCTTTTCATTTTTTTCTCTCTTTTTTTTTGGTATCTTTTTAATCTAAAGGAATAAATTAATGTAATTTTAATGCCATTTTTTACAGGCCCCCCACAAGTAATGGTTAAATTCGTCATCATACTGAAAAAATAACTGTTCATTTTTCAAGGGATACAGCTTTCTCTGGACATTCCAGTGTCTTTAATATATGCACCTCCTAATCTATCTGTAATGCTTGCTTTTCTTTATTTATAGCCCTTGTAGCAGTAATACCCAGTAGTCCATGAGCTAAAACCTGGTTTATACTTGGATGCCACTGCGTTGGAGAAGTGCTTTATATTTATACTTGTATTGTGTGTTGTGTCACTGACAGCGGTGGAAACGTTCTCTCGTAAACGTGGTTAATTTCTTCTAACAAATTCTCTTTTTTAACCTTTTGAAAAACTTCTCAAATGTTTGCAAAATTTTGCATGTAATGCTTACATTGTGTATTTTTTGAACAATTGAAGGCTTTATTTATTGGTATTGTATTTGGACTCCATTTGACGTCTTCAATTTGTTGCACTTCAGGATTTCTAGCTTATGGACTAACTTGTTTCTTTAAAGTGTAAATTTTCTTAAGTGTTAATTTGTCTCCATTACGGATTTTGTAAAGACATGGGATTCCTTTGACATATATATGTACGTTTTGTCATTTAAAATTGTTAATAGAGGTAGCTGATTGATATTCAGTTTTGTTTTGTCTTTTTCAGGTAACGAGACATGATAATTCATCTGGTTGAAGATTGGAAGGAGCTGGTTTTCAGTCAAGATTTTTGTTTTGTACGGATTAAGTCGTTGAGCTTATAAATTCTATATTTGAAGTAGAATTGATTTTCTTTTTGTGCTATATTTTGTGGTACCTTTACAAAGCTTTTATGTCATTTACCTTTTTGTGTTGCATTGTGTGAATATCCAACATTTTATTTCATAGGTGTTCTTATCTCTGAATAAACCCTTTTTGTACAACTATCGTGGTTTTTATAAATCATTTTCAGCCAGTCATTGATGCGCTTGTTTAATAAATAAAGAACAAGGTTTTTTATTATTATTGAAATGTAAATTTAAAAATAAGATTATGCATAATACCTCATAACAACTAGAACTTTCCAAATGTACCTCTTTCTGTCCATTATGTAATAGGTTTGGCATACACTTTATTTTTAAATGCAAATATAACTTTTACTTAAATACATCCTATCATGGTTATACTTAAATACTTTAATGTAAATTAGCAGGATTCAAACAAAAATTGAACTAATAAAACATTGAATTACAAGTGAACGTTGCATTTAAGACATTGCATTCCAAAAATGTCATTTATTTTTACAATTTTTCAGTGACCTTCAAATTAATTCATAGATCTGTTAAATGAATACAGAAATAGTATTTAACAGAATTTATCCAGAACTTTATCAGCATATTTGGTTCAAATAATTAAAAAATTATCAAATTTTTTATATTATTACATTTGAGTGCAAAAATTATATGATGTTTAGGCCATTTTCTAAAGGGAAGAATTTTGTGGCTACCATGCCTTGGTTTTCACTGGTGAACTGTTTTCTAATGGACACACCCCAAGTATTATAGGTATGGAGATTGAGATAGCTAGTTAAGAACATTTCTTGTGTGTTCACATAACCATTTTTTCTTCCGAAGTCACAAACAGACATTTCAACGTGAAATCTAGCCCAAAGCATGCTGGTTATTTGTATGTTCATAATATCTGTATTTAGGGTTCAAACCACGTAGCAGTAGAACCCATTTATTTTTGTGCTGGTTTATTATTATTATTATTATTATTATTATCATTATTATTATTTGTCTGCCGCGTCGGCTCAAATTCCCATGAGCTGGAATGAGCTAGAAACATGAAACTTGGGGTAATAACTGGAAATCGTGTGCATGTGCTACCTCAGAAATATGAGCCCAATGGGCCACATGCTGACGCTGTAATTAAGGCTTAAAAATGTAAACACACCCCTCACCCTGTAAGTCAGACTGACTTGAAATTTCTCACACAAGTGCAGCTCATTGTGCTCTACAAAAACGCCTCAAGGACCATTAAGGTCCGCCTAGATAATATTTCCTCCATTTTGAAATGAACCGTAGATTGCCACCAAAATTTTAGTGGACCATCATTGGACCCTGTTTATCAAAAGTTTTATAAACCATTTAGTTTTCAAGATATTGACCAATGAACTTTGAATGGAGCATGGCTCTGGACACAAATGGACAAAAATCAGCAACCGTTGGGCCAATGATCACAAATCACTCACAGGATATGTCCACATAAGTACCTGAGACCTACCCTGAAAGTTTCCTTCAAATCGTCCTCTAGGGGGCACTACAAATGCAAGAAATTGGCGTGGCATAACAAAAAATAGACTATAAATCAGACATTAATTCTCCAATCATCACAAAATGTGGGGGATATGTCCATATAAGTACCTGAAACATAACCTGAGACTTATATTCAAATCGACGCATAGGGGACGCTACAAACGTGGAAAATGTGTGTGGCATAACACAATTCAGACTATGAATCAGACATTTGTCCAGTCATTACAAAACTTGCAAGATATGTTTCATAACAATCGCCGCTTGTGGCTATATTTTTATTTATATTTCTAGACGTAATGCCCCTTTCATGCAGCTGAATTTAAATGGTTTTGAAACACAATCTGGATAATGCCAGATGGAGATTGAGTCCTTCCTCAACAATTGGCTTTAGGTTTCCATTTTTTCTCCCTAAGTATTTTTGTCACAGCAGTTTTGGTTAAAACATTCAGAATCTTCATTCTAGCGAGGTAACCATTAAAAGATGGACTTTTGATATTTGACTCAGTATCAATCACATGTAAGTGATGAGTGGCTCAGTCAGTAAAGGCGCTTGCCCAAGCGCAGACTGAACTCTATGAGCTGGAGTTTGCAGTTTTCAATTCCGCTCTTGTGATTTGCCAGTTGTAACATTCAGAGTACAGTGGTGTCAGAGTACAGTGGTGAACATTATACTTTGCAGTTGAGGGACACACCTCTCTTCCAATCAGACTGAAACTCTCTTGCGGGTTGTGTGGCTTGCAGTGTCCAAGATGCAAGTGGCTTGAAGGCAATGGGATTGAAGGTGACTAATCCTACTATCTCACTCTCCCTACGTGTTTTGGCAGGATTCATAGCGACAAGCTGAGATGCATTAGCACATTTGACGATTCCAAATTGGAGAGAAAACTCAAAAATAAATAGCACATCCAAATTAATAAAAATTATGTAGTAAAGCAAAACCTACCTGACTCTCTCTCCCTGAAAATTTACAGCACTGCCAATTGTTTACCGCTGTTTGGGACTGCTGACAAATTATCCAGATTGAAACCTATGTATCTGAATCATAACACATACATCTTAAAAAATGATGGGTGGTATCCTGCATTTGTTGCTTATTACTGTTAAAATTCCTCAATCATGTCCTTCATCCAGCATTAGCAATATTACAGTACAGATTTATTTTTTCTACTTGAGTTTATTCTTCCAATAAATTAAATATGTATCAAATGTGATATTACCTAAGTATTTCAATACAGTAAATTCTGGTTTAAAGATAAATTTGCAGATTTCGCCACTGAACCTTAGTCTCTTCATTAAATTTTCAGGTCATTGGGATTATTACTTTTAAATAACTTTTACCGAAATCAGAACCC
>JAOVYW010000093.1:642501-668754 GCA_025775045.1 Hiodon tergisus | reverse complement strand
TATATATTCTTTGAGATTTTTTTCACTTTTTGTTTGATGCTGTTAGATGTTTATAGGAAGTAGTCAGGGGTGCGGCGGGTCACGTGGGGCTCTCCACGGCGAGGTGCAGGGTCAAACTGAAGGCTGTGGAAACAGGAGGTACAGGAGTGAGATACAACACACTCCCCTGAAGGATCCCCAACACCCACTGCAATGTGCCGCTCATTTGTACAGCTGAACGTTTACCATCTCTAAATCTGGCCACAAGGTGTGTTTCGCAAACAACGATACGATTCAATTCTGGATTCGGCAACGTGACGCAGGTTAAGTCGAGAGTTTAATCGTTACTGCTGCATTAGATTAATGCGGACCAATATTTTCGGCCACCATTTCAATTGCATGTAATGAGAATATCACAATCTCTGTACTCATGTTTGTTTTAAATATTTATATATAATTTAAGTTCAAATGTATAAAACCAAATATGCAAAAGCATTAATGTTAATTTCCTGCAATTTTGGTTTTATTTTAGATCAAAAAGTTACTTACAAAGAGTATTTAAGAGTATCATCCAGTTCCATAATGGCTGCTTGGTTGCCACAGCGATAGCAGTAGTTTGGTGCACTGAAAATTGTGACGACGTTCCTGTCGTGACACCAGTTGTAACCCTGTAAAATAAAATTTCAGATTTGTTATCTGTCCATTAAAGCTAAATATGATGTACATATTTCCTCAAAACGTTACTGGCATAGCCATCAGTACGATACTCAACCTAGAATCTTCCTCAAATTCTAACAATTTTCCAATAATGACCACAGGAACATTTGCTATAATTGAAAACAGGTCTTGTAATGTTAATGTAATTTTAAAAGTATCCTTTCAGTTAAGACAGGCAACGCTAGCCTATAGTTATTGACAGCCATGGTTGTACAGTCAACAGTGTGCTTAGCACAAATACATATGGTTTGGACAGATGCAATTGAATAACACTCAATTGCCCTGGTCATACCATGAGCATGCATGGGTGAAAAAAAAGCTCAGTTTTAAATTAAGCAACACATGGCTTAATTATTTATTGAGAGAAAACACATACAGTAAAAAGGTTACTAAATATAATACTTATATAATAAGTATAATTTGGAATTTGATAATTCAATGGCACTGCAGCCCGTATCATTCAAGTAGGTATTAAGCTTTGTAGGTGGATAGAGAAATGAGTCACGTCACTATTTCTGATTTAGAATGCACAAAAATAGAGTGTTAAATGTCGTACTGCATACATGCATGTATAAAACAGTCATTACTTATCCCCTTAAAGGTAGAAAGGCTAAGACCATTGCATTATTAATGTTTCGTAGGTAATCTCTCAAGTTTTGTATTTCTCTGATGCGTCAAGATGTGTTTCAATGGTTTCCTCTATATGTTACTTCACACTACCACCTACCTCTACAAAAAGAACCAACCTGGGCCAGCCTCAACCTTTAGAAGTGGTATGGATAGGCTTGAGTATCTTAGACCATCCATTTTGGCCGCAGGGCTGAAACCTCACATTAAATTCACACTATGCCAAAAACTTTCCTACTTTCCAAAGATCACGCGAATGGGACCCAAACCTAATCAAATTCCAAGACCTTTTCCACTGGTTAGCCCATTTGAAGAATGCTCATCTCTTCTCTCATAGAGCCCAAGGGTAGAGACAGGCAACACTATAAATACAGATAAGAGTGCATAGGCCTCTTCAATATTTAACCTTGTTAACTCTTGAAATGCAGCTACCAGCAAGGCCTTTTTACCAGGGTATAGGTAAAGGAGAGAGTGACTTCAACTGCAGTAAACTTTGGTATCTGACCAACACTTAAATTATTTCTGTGACATATTTTTAAAACAATCTAGTTGTGCATCACAATAATGCACCTGGACCACACTAAAGTCAAGCAGATAAGCACTGCATGTATATAATTTTGATATTATTCTTTGCTGAAATTGGCTCCATAGAGACCTTGCAATAATTGGTTGGTTGCCATGCGGACATTGATTGGCCATTTTCTGGCTTAAACAAATAAAGCTTTTGTAAATTACACTTTCGTGCCCAAACTTTGGAAATACAAACAATAACTTCTCGAATTATCATGAGACTTATATAGGACACATGTAAATAAATAAGAACAGTATTTCCATAAAATTCTATTTAACTTCAATGGCTAAATAGATTTTTACAACCTTTTTGAAGACATATGTGCAGTCATACAGAAAGTAATTCACAGTAGTACTTGACAACATAGGGTCAACGCTTACCTCCATGACAAGCTGGTGTGCCCGGGACACTAGTGTAAGGCCGTTGGCGTGGTTGAAGGTTTCAGAGATGTCCTGTCCAAAAGTATAGCCAGCCCCTCGTGGAGAAATCCCCCAGCCGCCACGGTCATCGGGGTCTGACCATAGAAGATCACACATAGGGCCCTGGAACACATACATTCTACTCAGACAGGACAAGCACATTTAGGTTTTTCTTAACCATGATACACATTTCACTACTTTTTAAGGTTTTAAATCAAATACAATTTAAATGTAGGACAGATATACTTAATATATATTAAAAATCGACAATTAAAAAGGCTTAATCTTAAAAAACTAGGCTAAATCTTAAAAAACAAGCTTCGTTAACAGAAAGAACTTCTGTTGCAGCGTAACCAACTTCAACAATAGCAAAAAGCCTGCTCTGTCACACTCCCTCGCCGGCCCCTTGGACTGACCTCGTGCGGAACTTCCTGCAAGCGGTCCAGAGCACGGATGTGATCCAGTGTGTCTATCGAGGGGGAAAGGCCACCGTGCAGGCAGAATATCTAAGCAAACAGAAAATGTGTGCTTGTAAAGAGGACACACATGCATGCAATTTTAAACAGAAGCCTTGTACACGTGGGTTGCTGTTGTTAAGTGAATATTAAAAGTAGGGTTTGCAGTACGTTCTCGGTTACTCGTCATGCATTTTGGTCGCTGGGAACCCACGGTAATAAGTACATGGCTGAGCTCACCTGTCCATCTACCAGGGCGGTTAGGGGGAGATAGTCAAACAGGTCTGTGAAGTATTTCCACACGTTGGCATTGCCATATTTCCTCAGGCACTCGTCATAGAAACCGTACACCTGTGTGATTTGCCGGCTCTCATGATTGCCTCTCAATATCGTAATGCGTTCAGGGTAACGGACCTGCAGGTGCACAGGGGTCAACCATCATTAGCATGATATGCTCTCAACAGATTGGGATTTGGTTTCTGCTGTTCGGTCAGTTAATCTTATTACTTTTTTGTTTGCTTGTGGAATTAAAGTAAGATAATAACAGTTATTAAAATTAATCGGTTGTCTATTATTGACTCCACCAATGAGAATGTGTGCTTGGAAGTAGGCTGTTCAACTTCCTATCAAGGAAAGCCCATTATGCTCGTCAATGCCTACCTTCAGTGCTACAAGAAGTGTCACCGTTTCCACTGAATAGTAGCCTCTGTCCACATAGTCTCCCATGAACAGATAGTTGGTGTCAGGCGACTTTCCCCCAATTCTGAATAGCTCCATGAGGTCATGGAACTGGCCGTGGACATCCCCACAGACAGTGACAGGACAACGTACCTCCTGCACATTTGACTCCTTTGTCAGGATTTCTTTAGCCTGTAAAAGGAAGACCAAGGACTGGACATCAACTTAGAGTGACAAGCCACGTGCAGTCAGGTAATCTGCTGGGGATTGCAGCTCTTGAGTAAAACCCGTGCCATCTTCAGATTTCGATGACTTGTTCAGAACAAAAACCGCTGGCTGTAATATAAACTTAAAGTATAATATTAAATGACTGGAGGTATTGTGTGAAATTACATGCATATACTTTTTTATGAAAGCCTTTTCCTTTAATGATCCAAACTATTTTATAGGAACAAATTTGCACGAGACAGAAAAGAAATTAAGAAAACAACTAACTGGACCAAATGTAACCAATTGTCCTCTTGTCTGTTGCTAATGTTTTTACTCTGTTCATTGACCCCAAGTGTGTAAAAAAATAAAATAAAATTTTTAATGATACATTTTCACATCGCCATTTGTACCAATGGTATCTCGGCTCATAGCTATGAATCCTGCTGCCAGGTGGTTAATGTTGAGCCAAGAGAAAGCCTGGTAATTTCAATCTCCCCGGCCTAAGCAGCACTATGCCAACTGTGCACCACCACTGAGTTCACCCGGTCACAACCAACGACATGAGCTGGATAAGAACCTGCGAAATCCAGCTCATAGGACCTCATAGACAAGCTTCTTTATTAACTGAACCAATTTTACTGAGAAGTAGAATTCATATTCATATAACCCCCATGCACACAAACTGGGTAACCCTGTTACTATTTACCTGTTGCACAAACCTTAAATTCAATGTTTAATTGAATCAACAATGACTCAACCGTAACTGAAGTTTGTAAATATCCCATGACATCATTATTTGACTAATCATTCACTAAGCACCTGATGCAACTGCTTTAGCACAGCTGTAACACTGACACATACACGCACTGATAGTGTGAATTCCACTGCCATTAGTAAATGAACTCTTTAAGAAGACCTAAAGGATTCAAATGACCATGAATACAGCAATGCATGAGATCGTGGTCAAATTGCATCTGAAACATAGACAGAGTTTAAGTCTCACTTTGGCTGCAAATGTTTCCTCACTCTGAATAACATAGCAAGACTATTTAATTGCTTAACAGGGATACATAAATAAACTGAGTCAGAGGTCTCTATTTTGGGATTCCTTACAGTATTTGATCAGCTGCAGCAACTTGCATATATTTTTAAAGACTGTGAGCATGATACATTATGTTATTATGTATTAGAAACACAAGGAGGTAAGCTTTTACAAAGTAACAAGAAAGCTCTTAAGGGAGATCATATGTTTGTATTACAGGCAACAAGTGACTACACAAACAATTTTTTTTGAACTTGGAATTTCATATAACTGCCCGCTGTGCCAATATATCTCAGCTCATCGCTACAAACCCTCCCATCAAAAACAAAGAGATTCAGCATTAAATGAAGGAGTACATCCCTCTCAACAGCAATGCAAGCCTGCAAGGCACCCAGGAAGCAAACCAGAGACAATGGTTACCAATGAAAGAAACTGTCTATTCCCTCCCATCCCCAGCCCAGAGAGGATTGGAACCCGAAATCCAGATCACAAGGCGCTCAGCCTGTGCAAGGTTAAGGACCATGTCTGACTGAGTTGATACACTTCTGAAGTAAAACTTACTTGAAACATACAAAAGTGGGTGGTGGATGAAAAAAATCGAGATCAGAAATGCAACCCATAATAGGCATTTCTAAAATTAGCTTGAGGGATTCCTGCAGTGAACTATTCACGTTATATTTTCGTGTGTAATACTGACGTCATAAATAATAAAATAGATTTATTTACTTTATTTTAGTTTAGTTAAATCCCCATCTGTTGCATTTTGCTGCATATGATAATGCGCCAGAGATTGTATTTTTTATTTCTGAAATAATACCATGAATTTCTGGACCCTGTACATACCAAAAATACTCAAACAGTAAAAATAGTTATAAGTCCGTTATAGGTTAGGCTATAAAAAGTGTAGGTACACGAACAGTAGGTCTGGCAAGGACCAGACGTTATTCCTCAATAGTTTATTAGATTTCATAATATGAATCCGGCATCTAAAAATCTGACTGTCAAGATTACATCTCTGTGTGTGTGTGTGTGTGTGTGTGTGTGTATAAACTATGAACTGTAAACCGTAAAATCTAAAATGAAAGCCATTAGCAAACTGCATCACAAACCACTTTACACGCGGTATTTCTCTTAAAAGGATACAAACTTCCGAATTATAGGGGCGGGTACACTACACATGTTAAAACGTCAAGCCAAACAACAGCTGAGTGAACAACCTTATAGCCATGCTTTTCTAACCCGTTGTTTCGTATTAAAATAATCACATGTGTCAAATATATACTACAGCTGTCTTGCTGCTGATTTGATAAAGCGGACTACGGCAGCTGAACGAGCTGGAATTAAATCTGGATGCGAATACAGTAACTAGGCTCAATACAGCCTAGTCACAGCATTATTTTGACAGCGCAATTAGAGGGCCAAGCAGTAACAGTTTGCATTAGGATTTTCATTTAGCCCACAAAGGACACATATACAGTCAATTAAATAGATTCATTTCTGTTCAATCATAAGAACGTCCAAAGAACTAGTTAATTATAGAGTTAATATTAGCTATGTAGCTTACCTTTTCGCATAGGGTCCTCACTTGATTCTCCGTCAACTGCTTACACTCGTTCAGTTGTTCGACCCACTGGTCTAATTCCTTTGTAAATGCTTTATCGTCCATTTTAAATATATACAGAAAATGATTTATATTTTTTAAATGGCCACTATTTTAACTAGGTAGCTAGGTAATAGACTGACACCGACGTTCGCTTTGAAGAATGAATGCTTATTTAAAAAAATAAAATTCGATGCAGTTTCACGTTTGCGCAGGTCCCGAAACGAGGCAGAAACAGCTATAACAAGCTAACCCGGGCGTTTCTCTGTTTACAATTAAGTGGCCTACAAATCTACCCGGTCGAGCCGGTGTAATTGGGAAATATCGATATTTCTCTGTAATTTGAGTAGCTAGCTAGCTACCTACCTACCTAGAACCTCCTTCCCTCCGACCTTCCAAGGGAAACTAAGATGTGTAATGGCTGCCCGGCTCTGTGTTCGACTGCCCTCATCTTTACGTCATCACAATGGCATTTCGAAAGCGAGAAAACGACACTCACTAAACTGAAGAGATATGAAGGGACTTTAGCTGCCAAAGTCACGTGACAACCAAAGAGTGACGAACATGTGTATCAGAGCTCTACAGGACGTTTTTCGTTAATAAACGAACGAGTTGAGATTATAATCAACAGCAGTCATCTTTGACCTTCCCCGTTATATTAGCGAGACAGGGATGTGCTGTGAAAAACGTTTTCGGCGCAATACCACGTGGGTTTTGTGGTTTTGCCAGATAAGTCCTCTTAGTAAGACACACGATGAATACGCATTAAAATAACACGACAAATGTAAATGTGTCTGCGCCCTCTTGTGACCAAGAAGACTGATAACACATTTCACGTAATACACGTTAAAATTCGGGTTTTCATTAGATTTAATAAATTCACTAGGATCAATTTAATCGTACGGACCAACTTGGAAAATTTAACATGTTAAAAGTACAAAGTGTGACAAACCCTTACATTCTTACATTCTGTTTTTGACGTTGAACCCAAAATTTTCAAGTAATCTCTGTCAGCTAAACAAGAAGAGCAGCTCTTACATAGTTTAGTATGTTAAAAAGCTTTTAAAATGCTAAATTAATAAAAGTGTAAACTGTAAGCTATTCAAATACCTCAAATTAACAGTGTTTGCTAAGTACATTGCCTCAGAGCTTTTAAAATATAAAATGCTGTCTGATCTACACAATCTACTCCACACTTTCAATACAAAATAATAGTAAATAAATAATTGATTGAAATAAAAATTGACAAAAGCATTTGTGGCAGCATTGTCAAGGTAAAAAGAACTGTATAAAAATATTTGGACAAATACACCATTAGTTAAATGGCCTCTGTATGTAATTTTATTGGTTCACAATCAAAATACATTCACTTGTCCCGGTCAATCAGTTAATGTAATATCCCTGTTGGCCTTTTAGGCTGAGTGACATGAAAATTCAGAGGCCTCTTTTAGGGGGGAATCTTGGGGGCTTTCTTTCTAGTAGTCAATATCCGCCATACAAAGCACTCCAATGTGACTGAAAATGACTAGAATGGAAAAAAATATATATCTATTTGCAAATGAACAAAGTTTAGTTATGTAATTAAAGTTTTCCTTGAAGAATGAAAATAATTATTTACATATGAAATTCTGGGAAAGTGTAGTGGAGCATACAATGGATCCAAAAATGGATTGACCTGCAGATCGTCCAAGTATATACATAAACATTGATCATATGTATCGGAATATCAGCATGAATAATCAAGTTTTTTGATCACTCATTATTCTTCTTCATCGGCAATAAACACCGCGCGTCTATTAGAATTTTCTTGACATTTTAGTACCGTGGTCATCCGTGGAGTGACCGTCATTCATGCAAATTTGATGTTGCTATTTGTTTCCTTCTCATCAATGACCGCTGAAGATCCTTTTATTTTTGCCTGAAGATACTCAATAAATGGAAATCTCTTGGACAGAATCTCTGGTTCAGCAAAACTGGTAGTCACCTTGTCAGGCTTAATCGTGATCAGGAAGTGGCATTTCTTGCTTATCTCCCTGCATGTGCAATTTGTCATATTGTGGTTTAGCATGTCCTTGCTAAGATCATATTTTTTGTTTGTTGGGTTTGTTTTTTTTACTGATTTTGATTGGTTTTGATTGTCCATATGACTCTCAAGACTTCTTGGCCTGAGGTATGATTTATCAGAGAGTGCGTTTTCTCCTAGTGGGCTGGGTGTGAAAAAAAATGGATTAAACTGCATCCTCATGTTCAACCTGCAGAGAACTGTGTCTGACACCAGTGAGTCCTTATCATCAACGTGGGCCTTGTGGATGTTGCCTGTACAATCGTGTGTTGAAAGGCAGTGGGAAGCTTCAGTTTTGTCTCCCCCCAATTCACAAATATAATTGAAAAGGGTGTTGTTTTCAACATTATTGTTTTTATCTTGAATTGTTTCAATGTTAGGAACAACGTTAGAGTACACGGGTTCTTCTGAAACATCCACTACATTTAGTTCCTCACAAGCTGCGACATCCATGAACTCATTATAGCACTCCCTGGACACACATATTATTCCAGACATGGCCTCACTGTTTTCCATTGAACTTGACGAGAAAAGGTTCTCTTGTGAATCGTCACTTGTCAGCAAGCGAGCTCTAAAGTTAACCTCAGGATTTTGCCTACTACAGTTTTTGCATTCATAGTTCTCGGGTTGGCCCAGACAACAAACGGTTGGAATTGATGTCCTTTCAAACACAACCTCTTTACTGATAGCAGCTGAACTGGCATTAACAGGTTTTTTAGAATCATTTTTACAAACTTCTATGGCCTTAGTTTTTTCACTGCATGGTTTAAAAAAATGAGAAAAGGTTTGCTTAGAACACCTATATGTTTGCCCTAGTCTGGGAGGAACAGGGTCCAAGGGTTGATTCATGCTGGTAGTGGCTCCTTGTGTGAAAGAAACAGTCTCTGAGTCCATCTGACATACTGCCGTGAATCCACTGCAGCCATCTTTTATTTTAATAGCCGATCTCCTTTGAGGGGGTTTTGTTTCTGTTTTTCCATTGTTTTTGGTACATTCATCCACTTCTTTAGTTTGTACCGGGGAGGCATCATTTACACAGCTGGTGTGGGTCAGGTTCCCTGAAGTGTCACTACAATGCTTGTGACTAGAGTCTACCGACACAAGTGTTGTATCCGGAAGGAAGTGATCAGAGCCAAGAGGCCCTTTTTGCATTCTCACTGGTTGCGTTTCAGGGCATCTGTCTTCAGGTACCTTTTGAGGTACAGCAAGGACAAGATTATGTGCATTTATGCTTAGTTCAGGATTGCATCTGACATTAGTGCCAGTAGTGGAAAAACAGACAGGGTTTACACAGCGTGCCATTGGTCTCACATCTATATCCGTAACTGAATCTTGGTCACTTTGAAAATGAAATTCGTTTTTGTATCTCTGTAGGCAAGTGCTATAAAAATTGATTCTGTCCAGCAATAACTTCTTTTCTTCCTGGGGCACATTCTCAAGGGACCCAATTTTTTCTACCCTCTCTTTATCTGTCATCGCCAGATAAACTGCATATTTCTTAAATTTCATTTTTAAAAAGTGAATAGAAGGCGGTTGTTCATTTCCAGGGTGTTCGGGAGAACCGGGTGGTAGAATCTCTAGTGTTGATGTTTGGGTATGTTCTTTGCTTTTAGGCATGCCATTTTCACAGCCAGATTGTGAAAGCCCTTCCTTCTGATAGCACGGTTGTGATAGGCATTCTCCTGCTGGAACATGTTCGGAACTTATTTGCCCTGACATGAAATCCTGCTCTGGTTTCTCCACGGATTTCCTCTTTAAGATTTTATTTTCTTGTCCATGCAGTCGTGGGTCTTTTACAACTTTAGATAAATAATCTGCTGTCGGTACACAGTGTGCCACTGTTATGGGCAAATCAAACCTTTGATACTGGCTTTTTTGGTTCGTACATATGTTACTGTAGACTTGATGTCTTTGCCATAGTGTATTTTGGACTGCACCTATGTTTGAAGTAGGAAACAGGAATGTAGGTTCTGGCATGAATGAGGCTGAAGTCACATAGGGTTCTGTTGGGTAGAATGAAGTTGAAGTTGCATAGGATTCTGTTGGGTAGAATGAAGCTGCCCACTGTTGTTGAATGGTGTAATAACCAAAGGCTTTTTTTTGATTGTATACACTATTTGGATGTTCTTGATATGATGTATTTGAAAACACACTGACATGATCCATTTGTTGCAATGATGATGTCCCCAAATCTATGGACTGGCATCCAAGTGAGCAAACTGACTTTTCTGGAATGGTTCCAATGTGCCTGAATGTTACAGTGGCATTGTGTCCTTTTCCCCATCTCTCAGCTACTGTACAGGGGTTATGTTTGCATGAACCTGTAGAGAAATACAGATAAGAAAATTACATAATGCATACAACACAGATAAGAAATTGTTCCCTTAATAGTGCATTTTTATGAAAGTCTGAAATTGTTTTAAATGAATTTATCCCTTTTTAAGACAATAGATGTTAGAATTGAGTTTGTGCATTGTGGATTACATTTTTAAATCAGCATTACCTGGTGTAATTCCTAAAGAAGGCATCTTAAGTGACGAGACTGGGATGCTACCAGAAACTGTAGAAGAGGTATTGCTGCTGGGAGCAACCAAAACAACTGCATATGGCAGGCATTGCCTGGGTCTTGTGTTGAGCTCCTGGTTTTCATTATAGTCAAAAAGAAATATCTGAAAACAAAATTAGATTTAAATCAGTTTGTACTATCCAGACAAATAATAGTTTATGAAGGGAAAATAAAAATGGTTTTTACAGCTTACAGAAGAGCCTAAAACTTGTTGCAAGAGAGTGTCTTTTGGTCCAGCTGACTCTTTGGAGATATAGCAATCATAATGTACTGTTGGGTCCTGGATGCAGTACTTTCCCAAACTAGGCAGCACTCTTTTTACTTTGCCAAAGATCACCTCAAAAAAAAAAGAACAAAAACACAGTCCTCAAGCGACTACCCACTTTATGTTAATGCATTAAAATCTTTCTGCAAATAAACACTCGTGAAATGGTGTTTACGTTTTACAAGCCCTTCAAAAGGACTCTTTTGATCTCTCCTTTGCGCTAAATAGATTTATTCAGAATCAGTAACATTGAAATATGGGCTTTAAGTCATGCAACAATTTGAAGAACCCCATCTCCTCTTTCTACTGCAAATAAGTTTCAAGTAGAGGTTTGAGTCAATTGTTGAGCTCATCCCTTTTTTCCTACCATCCTTTTATAGTAACAGCTGACTTATACAAGACTTATACAAAGTAGTCTGTCTTATTTACCTTAAAAACAACGATACTCCTGCATTTTGAATTTTTCAAAGCCACATCAACGTGCCTATACAAATAGACCCCATGTGATGGGTTTCCAAGAGTATGCTGGGCCGTTTTGTCGGTCTTCAATCCATGTTGGCAAAGTTGTTCTGCATTTTTGTAAGATGTCACCAGAAAACAGAACCTCTCCTCCATTTCTCGGAAATGCCTGCCCTTTGAACGCATCTCAGATCTGTAAAGGAAATGATTTCCATGGCAAGAAAGAAGTAATTTACATTCAGGAACACCATTATGCTAAATCATATGAAGTTAATCAAAACAAATTTTGGGCTGGGCACGTAATGTTCTTCAGATATAATTTCATGCATCCCAAATTGGATATGAAATGTTTAGGCTCCTGATTACTGCTTGTCTTGAAGCTTACATTCAAGCTATCTGGGTAAGCCATCTGTCCAATCCAGGATTTGTTCATCCATCCTTTCCAAACTGAAGGTTTCATTTAAAAAAAAAATATATTTTTTTTTTTTTACCAATTACAGTTAACGTGCTAAATGGATGAAGAGGCTGGCATGCCCTTGTCAGGCATGGAAGGGCATAAGTTATAACTACACCGTTAACCATGCATACAAGTAATGTAGTACATCAGAGAAATATGTTGACTGTGTACAAATCAGAAGACCCAGAGGCAGACAAGTTGTAGAAAACAGGATCCAAGCAGAGAATCCACAATGGGCAGGTAAGACGGGTAGCGGTCGATCACCAAGAGCTGAATCCAAAAACACAAAATTGGCAGGCTGGTTCAGGGTTGAGCAGGAGTCGGTAAAATCCATCAGAAGGTACAAAATCGGCAGGAAAAACCAGGCAGAAGTCAAAACCATGAACCCAGAGTAAACTAGGAACCACGTACCCAGGAGCAGAAGAAGAACTGCTGATAAGCTTGCCAAGTCAAGACAGACTGCGCACATGACAAACAAAAATACACAGGGAGCAGAACAAGGAAACTGGGAACAGGTGCAACAATAGACAGACACCGAGGGGCTAACGGACGCCAATTGACATACACACGAGGAACCTGAACAGTCAACAAGGGGCTAATTAATAGCAATAAACACGAGGAACAATGAACAGACAATGAGCTAATTAACATCCATAAACATATGCATGAGGGACAAACACTGAGACAGAAAACCAAAACCATGTGCTCAAGCGCAACAAAAACAAACGAAATGGCACCACTCAGGCAGAAGTCCTGATTCTGTGCTAACTCTCACTAGTAGAAAAATAATCAAGGGTTTAGTAGGCTTTTTTAGTAGTTTTGAATGTGCACCTTTTTTCAGAAAACTCTCTCAAAAGCTCTTCATTGTGTGCCAGCTTCACATCTTGACACTCCCACGACAAAGAAAAGTCCTTTAACTGGTCTAATGCAGAGTCCCTTAGTGTTGACACAATGCAGCAATAATCCCTGCTTTCATTAGGACAGGGTTCAAGAAGAGCTTAAAGAAAATAAACAGACACACGATAAGACACTGACTTTGTAAAATGAAGGAAAACTAGAATATATCTTGTTTTTCGCTGTGTGAAAAGCTGTGTTTATATTCTGTTATGATTTTGATTAATTAAATTAATGTTGTACCATTTGCTATAAAATATTACATAGAATAAAGCACAATAATAATTCATGAGCCACCACCTGTGGCTAATCAGCATTTTAAAGGGACAAAAATGTCAATAAGCAAATTCATCTTAGGCAGTACAGTAAATCACATGGCTGTGCAGGTGTGTAGGGTTTTTGTTTGAACTTAAACCTTTCTCCACTGCCCTCTTCTTCTTTGGAATAATGAAGTTCCTTAAAGTTGAGCCATCTGTCCAGTCTGAAGATTTGGGTGATGTTAATGCAACTCTTCTCCTGCCACCATGTCTTTTCTCCATGTTGTTACTCTGAAACACCAAAATGGTTATGAAAATCTGCAGAGAATACAATGGACCTTACATTTGGTAAACTTATGACTAGGCCATTGCAATATGTCTTTCAGGATTTTTCGTCTTAGCATGCACTTAAAATGTTTTAGCCTGCAACATTTAAGAATAAAAAGATTCTAATATTTAAAATGGGGTTGTGAGGTTGATCGTTAGTATATACAGTGACCAAACCCCTAGCACATGTCATTAAATATTTAGCTACCTTCACTAGTCTTGTGAGTTTTGCCTCTTAGTAATGCTGTTCCAAAACTCAGTCTTACAAAAAGAAGCACTCGTTCTTGAGCACCCACAAGTATAAAAACTTGGAAACAGTATGTTGTTGATGTGTGTTTATATAGCTTATAAGAAAGAAAAAATTCAAATTAAACCATTGCATTTAGATTTATTTTAATGTTTTATAATATTTGAAACCATGCCTCCCATTTAAAAATTGTGAAATCACATCAGACATACCATATATTTTAATTATTACTTAAAAATCAGTGTGAAAATAAATCTAGCCAGTGTTTATTTAAGTTCCAACACTGCAAACAAGTTGCAAAGTTGTTGCTGCATTCAGATTACACTTCCCCACCATTAAAACTGATAGACCTCTTCCTAGTTCAAAATAGACATTGGTGAGGAAGACATTGAAGTACTTTCAAAATGCCTTGCACCCTCCATCCCTACATATTTGTACTCTTTGAAGCATTTTTCAAAGAGTAGGCGAGGGCAAGCATGTGATTTGGAACTCAACCCCTGTAATTGAACTTTTACCAGTCCGCTTTGGCCCTTTAAGATTTCGGCCACAATCTAAGGTTCAGACCATATGCAAGTGCTCCCTCATTGGCTCTCCTTCACAGATTAGTGTTTAGCTTCATGCATATACCACACATTTTAACACTATTGTGAATTTCCTTATGCAAAATGCCTTGGGTTGAAACAGAGACAAAAGAGGACTTTTCATCCTGCAAAGTAGAACATAAGTATCTGTATTTAATATATAGTTTATATTTAATTAATATAAATTTTGTAACAAATTACACAACCACATCGTGCATAGACTTTAACTATACAAAAACATATCAAAAGAGTAGATGTTATCAATTTGCCATTTACCTGATCAGTCATTTCAGAATGGAAAATGGTTAAGAGGAAGTAAATGTTCAACTAAATATACACTAAGCATGAGATCCAACAGTAGACCTGGAGATTAACATCAGTTGAGACAGAAGAGCAACGTTGACCTTTGTTGTGAACCCAACAGAGGATGTTCAGAAATAACCACACATGATAACTATGGTGTGGTTGAAGCAGCAGAGCACCAGACTGTAAACCATGGTATAAACTGAAAATGAGAACATCAAAAGTTAAAGAAACCTTCCCAAATTGTCAATAATTATAACAGGACAAGCTTTTCTTTATGTGAGGCTTTAGTTAAAATAGCTTTCAGCTAAGCTGGGCATAGTCTATTCACCAAAATAAAAGTGCTAATCCCCCAGAGAACATACAAGCCAGTGAAAAATAATAATTCAAAGAGATTGTCTCACTGTGAATGTGTCGGTTTAACACATGAGGCTGACAGTGTGTCCAGGACTAAAAATGACAAGACCATTTTATCTTGATCACAGATCTGAGGTATAACTGGTTCACTAAACACTGTGCAATCATGTAACCTTTTGAATTTGTAAAAGAAAATGTACAGAAATAACAGTAAACCAAATATTAGGATTGCATCCTATTAATTCTAAAATATGTTTACATGAAACACAGTGTAATATTGCTGAGAAAGCATATGCAACAGTCATTTCCAATCAGTACTAAAAAAGACCATATTTCATCTCATAACTTTGGATGAGAAAGCTATAAAATTCTTTAGAGTTTATTAAGCATTTATAATTGGCTCAAATGCTTCCCCTGCGTAGGTACATGCAATGCAAAGTTTAAGAATCATGCACACATTTTTGCAACCTGTCATGCCTTTTGAAAATGAAATCCTACAGAGCAAACACAAAGCATTTAAATATATTGGTAAGTCTTTCATTTGTAAGTGTGTCAGTTACATTGAAAATATACAATTTACTTACCATGGTTTTTGTGCAGAACAATAAATTAAGCTTATTTTTTAAACAAAATTAATTCTTCAAACATTTTTTGTGTTAGAAAAAAATCAGAAATTTTTTTAATGCCTTTTTTGATATATTCAGGGATTTTAATCTGTCCAGAATAGGTTGTCCAACATTTTAGTAGTTAGAAATTACCGTTAATCTTACCATGATTATAATCATTTTAAGAGATTGGGTTGAAACCCTTGATATGTTCTGACATGCTGTCATGCAATTCGTACATGCAATATGAAAGGCGCTGACGGGAAGATGCTATAGAGAAAATAACTTCCTGGGGGTTGTGGGTGGAGGCTACCACTCAGGAAATGCAAGCCAAAAAATACGATGAATAATAATTATTACTTGGATTTGTTTAGAATATTTCATATTACATAAAACCCTTAAAGTGCTTTACATGACAGTTCATAAAAAAACACCGTTAATGCAAAATTAGAAGCAGTACATTACGATGCTAATCTGGTTTAAAACTAATTTTCTATTGATGTGGCATAGATAGGTAAGTACCTACCTCGTCTACATTCACGGGTGTAATCTATCACGGGTGTATCACCTATCAATAGAAATATTAAGTGGCCGCGACTTCATAATCTCACGCATTATGATCACGTTCCCATGCGTTACTAAGTCGTTGCCACGCATTATTTTTTAACATCGCCTGTTAATAAAAATATTGTGTGGCCACGACTGAATAATCTCGTACCTACGCATTATGATCGCGTTCCCACGCGTTACTAAGTCGTGACCACTCAATATTTTTTATTAACAGGTGATGCAGGTCCGTAGTAATTTAGTTAAATATCAGCAAAAAACATTATTGTGCATTTCGCTTAGCCTGGAATGAATCACGGTTCTTCTATGAGTGAGACTGTAAACTTCACAAAATATTCATTAAAAGGCCACTAACAAAATCGCATATCGTCCAAAACCGTTAAGGACTCCCTTACTGCCCTAATATGCTTTTATTCTCTCACAATTCAACACGGTCTCACACCCAAAACGTCAAAGCGCTAACGATAGGGGAGAAAAGGCATATATCGACCACTAAGGTACTAGTGTAATTATAAAAGAAAACCAAAAGAGAGCGCTGTTGCTTGTTTTCGAGTACAGCAGCTTGCGCGTTACCATTCGGGGTTTTATATACTTTGTGTTAATTAGCCTAATTTTCTGTCACTGATTAAGACAAACAGAACGTATTGACATTCAAATTTTGGTAACAAGAACACAAGCATATGTTTATTTTATGTATTTATATGTAGTTGCCAAATCATCGAATTACCACAAAATTGCAGTTTTATTAACCTGCGACGTTCAAATAGGCTTCTTTTCTAATTATTATGCCAGCAGTGTCAGTTTATTCATTCGATTCTTTAAGAAAATCAAGTCTCAATATTTGTATGAAACTGTACCATTTAAGTCGTAAGAATTCCAACGGATCTTGGGCTTACAAAATTATGACCATTTTTGTTTGCTAATGACCTAAGTATTGACCTTTTTAAAAAATACTGACCTCATCGACTGGTAATACAAACTGGGCGACTTCCGTGCCTGAGTTGCTTTTTGCCAGAAGACTTGTGGATCTGATCTGGTTTAGATAACAAACATGTTTTGGAAAACTCGCGCCAAATCAGTTATTGTGTTAAACCTCCCTTTCACCGGCGAGTTGTTAAATAAATTGATAAGTCATATCAAGCTATTACGGTTCTAATGTACAAATACTGTCAGTGTTTGATTTCCTTATATATACAAGCTTCCCACTCTATTATGAGATAAATGTTTTTTGCATTTGCATTATTTCTCCTGTTACTCACTGATGAAAGGGAGGTTAGGCGCGAGTTTTCAAAAAATCAATCCCAGATCAGATCCACAAGTCTTTCTCGGCTGTCTACCCTGAAGTCACGGCTTTGACGTTTGCCCTGACGTCGCCATTGCGTAGCGTAACATGCCTCCCTCTTGTGGATCATGCCGTTTTCACAATGGAACATAAAGACACCACTAAGAAAAGCAGAACAGAGGCTGAATAATTTATTTGCAATTAATTACCGCCTTTCCAAGTGATCATCATGACAAGGGAAAATTCCTCAAAATACATGCTTCAAAAAGTTTGAGTCACCATGTATATTTTTTATTGAACAATAAAATTAAGGAAGTAATGGCAAATACAACTGTAACATATCAACATTTTCCTTTTTTTTCACAACCAATACATCTGATGCCATAACTCAGCTCTGTTATTTTTCAAATATATAACCCCCACCCTTCCCAAACTACATCCCTGCTACATGTAAAAGCTGCTTTAAGAAAGAACTAATGTTTTAATTTTAACTATACAAAACTGTTTTAACATCATACGATTGTCTACAGATCTTTTGGAAAGGACACATACTAACAGGGTAACTGTAAATCGACATTGTTTAGCCAGATCGTTGTAATAAGCACTAAACAGGATGAATAGAAACTGCTCTGAATGGGATATGAGTAAGGAAACACCTTGCCTCCAGCAGAAACGATGAACCAAATGACAAGACTGGCATTGCTCCAGGTGGACAAACAGAAAAACACCCATTGTCTGTTTAGACTGATGTGAGCACTGGTAGGTTTCCATTAATAGCAGCTTTACAGTTACACTGAACTATGTGTGTACAGGAAAGACATTATCTCATTTGTTTGTTTCTGAAAGAGGTTTAGTTTCAAGTTTATTTTTTCCTTTTCTGAATTTTTACTTCCTATCAGCATGCATGCAGTTAGGGTCCATAAAAGCACCTTTTTATTTTTGAATATAGCACCACTTTTTTTTCTCTTTTGTTTGGACCCAACTGTTGACATGCAAAAAAAGAAGAAAAGAAAAAAGAGAAGATAATCTTAGAATTTCTCAGATAAGTATCCTACATGTTGCAACCTTTTACAAACACTACAAGGCAATTAATGAATATTCATACAGTACCATACGTGTAGAACATGAACTAATACAGTACACACGTTAAAGAAAGTGCTAGAATATAGAACAATTGCTTTCTTGTTTTATAATATTCTACAGGACTATATGAGAACAAGATAATGTTGTACACAATCATTTACCCCAAGATACACTAAAACACTTTTTTTCACCTTTACCAAACACTTATAATTCTAAATTCCAACTGCTGCAGAAATTCCATGACAAACCCAAATAGAATAAGGAAAAAAAAAATGTTTTTTAAAAAAAAGCTTCTTCAATATCCATACCTGCACAGCACGCTACATACACAACTATCAGCTCATAAATATATTTAAAGAGGCCTTCTTTTTCAGGTGAAGCCTGGACTGTGTCAGTTTTCATTTTATCTGTACTGCTATCCCCTCTTATTAGTAAAAGTAACTTCCTTCATCTATATTTGTGAAATGGAGTTATATAGCAAATACGCAGCCAATTTTCACATGTTTTGGACTAATGAATTATTGAAAAACCAATCATGAAATCGGAAACCTTACTTTTATTACAATAAAAATAAAAACATGATGTCGTTGTTAAGGCTTAAGGCTGCAGAATAACAGTCCAGATCTGATGCAGTTATATCAAGAGAATAAACTTCCATAGTATGGTAGCATTTTTAATCCTTTCTAATTTCCTTCAGGATAGCCCTCCGAGATTCAAACAAATAATGTAGTATGGTTCTTTTAATCAAAAATAATCTGTAATCTCCGGCAAATATTACACGGTGGTGTGCACTCCAGTATTATTGGTCTGCCAATAGTGCTGTGCTGAATTTCACTTTTATGATTAATATGCTCTATATTAAAATGGCTACAGAGTCCATTACTTGAATTAATTTGGTAATTTTAAACGATTTGCAGACATTTGCTTATGTGTCGGATTATAAATCAGTCTCCTAGGTTCCACTGAAAACGCTACCACTTTACAAAAGCAAAAGTAGAAAACAATCCGTCCTCTACCAACACACTGAAATCTAATGAGGACAAACCTCTGAAACATACAACACAAAAAATATAGGACAAATGCAATATAAATACAGCAGTGAAAGAAAGTTTGTGAACCCTTTAGGATACTCTGTTGTACTGCATAAATTTGACGTAAAATGTGATCAGATCGTCGCTGATGTCCTTATAATAGAGATTTAAAGACCTGATTTTAAAAAGCCTCTAAAAAACATACTTTTTAACTTATTAAACATACTTTGTTATTTGTACAGATGAGTTGATCATTTTTTTAAATGAGAAATGCTAAATTTGAAGAAAGCCAAACAATGGGAATTCAAACATAGGACTTTCATCACAACTGTGAAGCATGGTGGTGGGAGCATCATGGTTTGGGGCTGCTTTTCTCCCTCAGGACCTGGGTGGCTTGTCATCATTGACAGAACCATGAATTTTGGCTTGTACCAGAAAATTCTACAGGAGAATGTCAGGGCATTCATCTGTGAGGTGAAGCTTAACAGAAGGTGGGGTATGCAGCAAGATAAATGGGTAGTTCTTGCAAGAAAGCTCACAAATATCACTGATTTGTAGCTCTCCTGTAGGAAAGAACGGAATAAAATTCCTCTAAGCCGACATCTAATTTTAGGTCACATTATTGCAGGAATGTAGAAAATTTTAACGGCTTCACAAATTTTCTCTCACCACTCCAAATCTGTTATATTTAAATAAAGAAATTCCTTAAGGAGCAAACATCTCATGTAAATAATCTTATATATTCTTTAACTGCTTAAGATGAACGTTTGAGAAATAGAATACAAAATACATGTGCACATGAAATTTTAAAGTGCTTTGTTTGTATTTCTTATGTTGGTATTTTTCTACTTGTAGAAACTGCTTCAATAAGCACTTGGAGATCTTATCCAAAGTATCAGTTGAAGCTGTTTCATATTCTCCAGTCAGTTTAATTCATGGTCGAGGGTTGTAAACGAAAAGCGACACAAATAACTGGATTTCAGAAGGCATAAAAATGGATCGCCTTCATCGTGAAACATGGATTGTAGTGCTGAGACCATATAACATATCATTATGCGATAATCCATTACACTGAAATAAATCCTAAAAGATGAGAAACACAAGGAAGTAAAACATTTTGGTAAACTGAATCACACGTAATTTAGGAAAGCCACAGAGTAGAGAACATCAGAGCAGTACAAATTAGACTGGTCAAACTTCCGTTCCATGCAATGTCATCGAATGTGTTGATTCCGAAAAGCTCCTTCTCATTAGAAATTGCCCTTTTTTGATAGCTCTCACTACTGGAAGCAACAAATGGGGGCCATTTCTAAGTTAAAAAAAATACAAGGCAACCTGGCACAGCCTCCTGCCTAGAAGAACAGTCTACCAATCCTGTCCCTGGAGATAAACTGTCTACACTTTGTCCTGCTAAAAGCTGACTGGTTCATTTAAGAGACAATATAGCCTTGCCAAGATCCAAGATTGGGATTACCTTGTTGTTAAATTTTAAAGACAAATGACTGTGCCAGCAATGCAACAAGGACCAAATGTGCGGTCCTGGTGTTCAAAAGCAGGACTATCCCTTTGATCCCACAAATGAATGCGACCAGCACACAGGTCTTGGTGTCCTCTCTCACATGTTGTGTGAGAAGCAGAGGAGAAAAGTGCTCTTTGCTTTAAAGTGCTCCTTATGGGATGTGTCGCTATCCTATATTGCATTGTTGGTATATATTAGAATGGGCGTGGCCACCCTAGTCCCTGGGTTGGGGGGGGGGGTTCTTTTCCAAATAATAACTTCAATTAAACAATTAAGAGGCCAGGGAGAGAGGGAAACCTGCAGAAACTGTGAATTGGTCATCCCTGGTATAGAATCTTCTGTCCAATCACATTTCTACAATAGAGACAATGAGCAATTCACTTCCTACCCAAAAACAATAATACAAATAAATAAATAAATAAATAAATAATGGCTAAGGCCAGAATCCATTTCTAGCATTGAGGATATGGCCAGAACATAAGTAATTCATTTTATGTAGAAATATCTTTCTTCAACACAGCCATAACAACTACATTAAAGCCATTGTTTCAAAATACAGTCTTTAGAATTGGTCATAAATAACACATTAGCTTAGGTTCCAACAATTTTTGATAGTTTTAATGTTAAATATATTCTTCCAAAGGCATATAGATATAGACTTTTTTCTAACTTAAATTTGATGAGCATTGTGCTTTGTGTAACGTTGTAGTACTATCTGTGCAGGAATCAGATGAAACCCTTTAATAATAGCCATCCAAATCTTCTGTATGAAAACAATGGTATGTATAGGCAAATAAACCCAAATTGTTGTGCTTTTCAACTACTTAACCGTCTACAAATTCACAGCTGTCATTAAGATGATAATTAGAATCAAATATACTGATATCTATACGTTTTATTTTCATTGTTACACACCCACCTGGTTTAAACTATTTTATATATAAAGTTTCTCGCCTTGGGTATGTCCATTTGCTCTTTTTTCAAATGGAAAGATTCTTTAAATTTGAATTTACTGGAACATCTTATTCTGTCTCAAATAAAACCTCCATATAGACTATTAAAACCCGACAAGAAAACTAATCCTAATTAACCTCCACAATAGAATTCTGACAGACCACAGTAAGACTACTGTACTCTGTGAGCCTTCAATTTTGAACATACAAGCAGGAAAAAGCAGGCTTGCAGAAAACAAATAGCCATAATTATCAATCTCAGTATATTTCCTTGCAATTGTCATTTGTAAGGTCCATGTGGCAATTAATCAACAACAAAAAAAGTTTGCCTTTGCTTCAACAGAAATGGTCCAATAACAGAAGTCCGAAAAACATCTACCAATGTATGCCCAACAGATCAAATGCATATTTGAGACAAAAAGGCAGTGATGCCCTCTATAATTAAATAATTTTAAAGCAATAGATAGTGGGGGTCTGAATGCAACTGCACAAAACAAAAATGAATAAAGGGAAATTCAGATTGACGATCATCATTAATTCATTGTCTGTTCCTCCTTCCTAAAGCAAACTGTGCTTTTAACTATACTTTCTATAGATTTTTAGCATGGAATTTAACATACTACAATCCTCCAGAGGGTTAGACTTAATTCAGACATTCATGTACCTAATGTTGGGTTCAGTCTAGGAAAAAGCAAAGCCCCTTGAGAAGTATTAACTTAAATTGGTACCAAACCTTTTAGCCTGTTGCTAGGTTACCTTATTGAATCATTTTAATTAAGAATTATGTAAATTACGGAATCACAACAATACTACACACTCCAGAACCCTTAAACATTGTTTACACGGAAGGAACACCACTTCACAGCTTTTTGTTTGTTGTAAACTAACACACTCGGCCACTATCATTTAAAACCTATAATCAAAGTTTTTAACACATGGATGACATTTCATAGCCTTGTGTCATTAAAATAATCGAGTTAGCCATAGACGAGAGAGTATAGCATTCCACTACAAACTGTAGATGCCATTTTTCCTTTAACTGTTAGGTGTGACGTGGGGATATGTGGTGAATAAATGGGATGGTCAGAGCAGTGGCAGTTCTCCCATCAACGACTACATGCACAAAGTCCCTCCACTCAAATTTAACAAAGCTCTTCATATCAGAGCCAGAAAGATCTGTGAAAAAAATCTTCTAAGTAGCACCACAGACTATCTGCACAAATAGTATTCATGAACATACAAACCAAAATTAATTTATAAACTTATGGAATACAAAGGATTGACAAATTACATAAACAGATGTTCAATGCATGAAATAAGCTGTGAAGGACAAAGTTACAGGAACCAATGGAGGTCATTATTTGAATAACCACATGGCAAAGCTCGGGTGCTTCAAGTAACTTTCATTTAGATTTCAAGTAGGAGTTTGGACCATTAGGAATGGCTTTAAGGCAAAAGAAAACAACTACTGTGCTCATCAGGGGTGCCAAATCTGGGTGACACAGCGAATGTCTAGTCAGCATCTCCCTGAAATGCAAAGTATATGTGTAATCCTTTTCCCCCAGAGATAAAAACTCAATGTCCACACCACTGATTGACAAATTCTGAACACCGTGATTGACATTTGCTGTGCCATTTGTTTTGCTTTTTTGCTTTCTCTTGGCATAAGATGACCTTTTAAATATAGCATCAACAAAAAAGAATGATCCTTTTAAAATTAGATATCCCATACACACACACACACAAACAGCCCTAATAGCACATTTTCCTAACTAGTATAGGATTAAGTTAAGATGCCTATCCTCGAAGAACACTCTATAAAGTGCACAGATAAATGGACCAATTAAAACCACACAAACAGCAGCAAAAGCTTACAGGGTATAGCTAGTATTTGCAAACCCTGTGATGTTAATTGACCCATGTCTGTATAAGAACACACATGCATTCTCATGCACACATACTCACTTACGTGTGTATAAACAAACATCTATTTAAATAGATTAGATCTTTCACCCGCTGTTTCCACCTAATCGCAATGGTTAGGGCCAACATTGATTGCACAGAACAACACATCTCACAGATCATTTTCATTGTGCAATAATGAATTCTTCTATTTTAAATTCAATCTGCACAAATTTCGGATTGATGGCATAATATATGACGAATGGAACAGCACAACGATTAATTTAAAAGTGCTAGTTGGCTAAAGTCATACAGTACAGTATTTTAGAGGTACGTTTTTAGGAAATATACGTTTTATAAACTAGGTTATTTAACCATTTTTCTTTGCTGACTGGAACTCACTGTCACCTTAAACCACTGGCTAGCATATAAGGCATTGTCAATCCTCTTGGTCTTCACTTTCAGCGCGGGGCTCTGTCCTCTTCTCTTTATGGCAGATGAAAATCCGCCGCATCTCCTCCTCATACCTGACGAAGTTATCCCCGAATCTGGCCCAAGCCTTAAGAGGCACAGTGATAGTGTTCCTGTATGGCTGCCGTACCTCGCTGATCTTTAAAAATACACCATACCTGTTGGACCCTACGTCAAAATAAAACCTTTTGTTGTCCACTCGGAAAGATACGGCCTCGGGAAGCTCGGTAGATTCTTCGTTATTTCTGCTCCCTCTACCTCGCGCACCGGATTCTTCTTCGTCACCGTAGTCCTCAATCAGTTGCGACAGGGCATCTCTGAACTCAATTAGACCTTGAGCTGGTAACACAATGGTCTGTTCAATGCCCTGACCGTAGTACCCCATAGTCCCGTGTCCTCTGCTGACAGTCTGTCTGATGCGGAGGAATCTGCCGCGCTGGTTCTCTTTCAAGTCTAAGTAGTACTTTCGGTTGTCTCTTTCGATAAATTCACTCTTAAGTACCCGATGGGCGTGCTCCTCGGACGCCGCGGAGCCGGTAGGAGAAAGCAATGCTGCGTGGTGATGATGGTCCTGCTGCCTCCTGCGGGAATCGTGTGGGCGGCCTTGGCCGTTGGTTTGTTCCTCTGATCGTGTCACCTGAGCACCCCGCAGCCCAATATGAGCATAATAATCAATGAAGTCACCCAAGCAGTATCTCAGATCGGGTGCCATTGACATGGAAAGCGTCAGTTTGCTCTTCCTGATGTTATCATGTCTGCCTCTGCCAATCCAGACCTCGGCAATTTTCAAGAATCGGCCCCTGGCGCTCTGTTTAACGTCTAGATAGAAACGCTTCTTCTGGATGTCGACACGCTTGGATGCGAGTTCTTGAATCTCTATGCCTTGTACTGCGGGGTGAAGATACTGTTGAGGATAGACGCTTCTCGGAACCGAATCTGATGCAATCCTTCCTCTACCCCTTTCCATCCCTCTAGTGTTTGTATCGGCCATGATTATTCAATTGTTCCCACAGTTAAGCAGCAACACAATTTGCCTCTCCATTACCAATAAGACAGCCAGCTAATTTTTGTTAGCTATCGTGAGTCCTAGAAATACATTGACTGAACTATCTTTCCAAGTCATCACCTTTCCGGCTTTCTTTTTGTCCTATTAAGGTCAAGCGCAACGGAGTGTTTAAAAGATGACTGCCTTATACCGTTCGCTCTTCCTTCTCCTGTCACTGTTACTTCTCCGTCTGCTGGCTAGCTAGCTTGCTAGCTACTAATCCGCCGAAATAAGAGAGAAAAATCCGGCGTCTCTTTAGAGGGCGCTGCTTCAGTAATTTGCCTTGTCGGTGGACCATGAATAAGAAACTATTGTCTCATAATCATTCGGTATGAACAATACATATCCGTCATATTAATGGTAAATAATTTTACTATCAATGTGTACCCTAACCCAATACCACAGCAGCGTTTCTGCTGAAATGTAAACGAATTATCAGAACAGTCGACGGGAGAAGAAGAAATTATGTGACGTAATTTTCCCACGACAAAACGGGAAAAGCGCGTTCATCATATGGCGGGCGGGAGGTTAACAACGGCCCAGGATTTAGGATGGAACCGCGTAATACCCTCGCGTTTTTGATTGGTCTATATCTGGAAGCGGTATATGACGTTTAGAGCTGTTTGTCTATTCATGCCAGTGCAGGGATCTTAAAAGAGCCAGAGATACGGAGACGTGACTGCGATTTTGCTAACTATAATTTATAATACAGACACTATATT
>JAOVYW010000093.1:606789-642401 GCA_025775045.1 Hiodon tergisus | reverse complement strand
CCGGATATTGGCTGAAGGTGCAGATTTTAACAGGACTTCACTTCCCAGTGGGGTTTGCATTTACGATGTCCGGGTTGGTGAGCTGGAACACAGGGGGAAACATGTACGCACGCAGTGGCTGTCATACATCAAAGGCATCTGTGTAGGGCGTGTGAGGCTCTTCAGGTCCTGCTTTTAGATCCTGGGTGGGACCCTACTTTCAGTCTTTAAAGGTGCTCACCCAAGAGTCCTATAAACCTTTCATGTAAAAGAGGAAAAGAGATGGGTGTAAAAGAGATGGTTGGCTCTCTAGCAATCAATTTGGAGGGAATTAAGTTTACAACCTCACCCTTCCTGTGTTTGGTGCAATCGCTATTTATTTATATATAATATATATATATATATTTAATATATAATACCACACATGTATCTGAGCACGGGTGCAGAGTGGAAGTTACTTTGGTTTAGGGGCAGTAGACTTTTTATACTACTGTGAACACCGAAGCAAAGAAAGTGCAAATTTCATTGGCCACGGCTTACTTTTGTGTTCAGATTAAATATCCTATTATTGTCATTGGGATGGTCCTGCGATGAGAACTCTTGTCCTGACCTTCTCTAACAATGGTCCAGCTTTAGTCTCTCAGGTAGCTTGTATTGATCATAGCCAGAACTGGAAAGCCGCTCAGCTAGATCCGTTCGGAAGGTTATCTTTGTGATCAAAATGTAGTGAAGTTCGGGTACAAACTGCATTTGGCACAAAGCATGTAGCATGCAAAAATCGTCTTTCCCTGGCTGCAAAACTCACTACCAAGTTCCAAACAGTCTCTGGAAACAATGTCAGCACAAGAACTGTTTGGCGGGAGCTACATGAAGTGTTTGCATGCAGACACACACAAGCCTAAGATCACCATCCGCAATGCCAGGCATCAGCTAGAGTGTAATTCTTGAATCCCGCTACATTATCTGTTAGTGTGACAGAAAAATGCCAGGAGAACGCTACCTGCCTGAATGCATGGTGCCAACATGAGTGGAGGTAGAGGAGGAATAATGGTCTGGGGTTGTTTTTCTTGGATCGGGTGGGCCTGTTAGTTCCAGTAAGGTAAATATTAGCATACAATAACATTCAAAACGATTCTGTGCTTCCAACTTGGCAAAAGTTTGGGGAAGGATCTTTCCTGTTTTAGCATGGCCATGCCCCCATGCACAGAGCGAGGTCCGTACAGAAATTGTTTGTTTAGGTCAATGTGGAAGAACTTGATTGGCCTGCACAGAGCCTTGACCTCAACCCAATCAAACACCTTAGGGATGAATTGGAACGCAGACTGCGTAAGGGCCCAACCTCACTAATGCTCATATGGCTGAATGGAAGCAGGTCACTCCAGCAATGTTCCATTATCTAGTGGAAAGCCTTCCCAGATGAGTGCAGGCTGTTATAGCAGGGCGGACCAACTCCATATTAATGCCCATGATTTTAGATGCCACGAGCAGGTGTCCACATACTTTTGGCTATGATGTATATGTGTGCTATCATCTTTTGGTCATAAAATATATTGCAGCATTTGGATTATGAAGGGCCCATTAACATCTAAAGATTGATAGACATTTATTTATAAAAGTACAGGAACATGGAAGGCATTTAAAAATATATATTTTAGCTTGTAATAAAATAATGACCCTTTTTTATAAAATACAAACCGAAATAAATTTTAAATATCGTTACAATCAGAAGTAGTACCCCTTAAATGAATTATGATGTTGCTATGTTGAAATGTTTTCTACTTGATTAAAAAAGCTTGAGAGGAAAATTGATTTACAAAATAATTTTATCAAAGCTTTTGCCTCATGGTTTCATGACATGCCAATCAAAAATCAACCTTCTGTACCATGCATTAAAATATTAGTATCTCCGGACATTTCCCAAAGGAATTTTAACAAACGTTTTGGGAAAGGTAATTTCATTCTCAACGTTTCCCGAGACAGTTATTATTATAAAATACCTCAGACAGTATAGTCATTATGGATATAACTTGAAATTGGTTTTATAAATCAATCGCATATAACGCAATAAATAATAATAATAAATACGCAAATGTGCACAGTGCTTGTTCTAATGGGGAATTAAGAAAATGACACAAATATAATAGGTATGTTTCCTTGTAAATGGAAACTCTACTCACAGGTAGGTGTGTTGGGTTGTCCATTGCAAATGGCTGGAGGCGCTGTTTCAGAGAAGTGCCAGGGGAGGGCGAGTGGCTGGGGACTTCTGTCTGAACTGGCGCACGTGTTGGGAGTTGTTTGGATAAGAGCAGTGTCTAGGCTCACGGAGTCGTAGCTTCATATATCATGGGTGGGAAATAGAGTTTTGAAGCCCTGATCAGGGCACCTCAATTCCCCCCAGTAGAAATCCAGCTTAATAAATGTTCCTTGTAGTACGTGATACAAATTGAATGTACATTTCGACAGCTAGGTGGTGAGTTGAGCCAGGAAACTCTAACTTTTTAGTGGTAAAAACATTCACCATTTCAGTGGTTTTAAAATGCTGTGTGTGATTCACTCTATCCGTGGAGGGCCTCAGATGCAGGGTAAACACAACTTTCAAACTAGATTGCCTTCTTGGCAGTAGCTGATGGGCAGCTGCTTACAATAGCCCTTGCTGGACAGGACCATGGAGGCAGAAGAGACAGGTGTGGCGGGTAATGACAAAAAAAGAGTGATGGACCACAACAAGCCTTTACTTGTACACACTCCCTACAATCACCAAGGAAGTGGTCACAATACGGGGCCCTGGAAATGTGCTGTGACATGCGCAATGGATGATCTGAGATTTGTGAATGGGGGATACAACTGGTGGGAGGTGAGAGGCAGGGAGGGGCATGTTAAGTTGAACAGACAGCGGCAGTTGGCAAAACCTTCTCAGTTTATCCCTGACACAGGCCCCCTTTGTGTGTGGGGGCCCGTGGCTGCCAAACGCATCCCCCTCTCCTGTACAACCATGCCAGGCATGCAAAAAGAGGGCTGTGCCCCGTCATCAGCCTTCTACCCGCTTGTCTGCTTTGTCAAGGCCAGTAAATGGGTTTCAGATTTTCAACTAGCCTGTGCTCCTGTGTAGCTTTCCCTAAGAGGGAAAACACACACACATACACACAAAAACACGCCAATATGCACATACACACATATGCACAGCAGATTAATTTATGACATTCTGTAGTCTGTAAATAGTATTTGCAAAAACTTCCTTGCACGATCTGACAGGACATGGGAAAAAATACTGCAAAAAAAAGATTCACAGTATTTTTACAGTAAGGGGCAGATCTGAAAAACACATTGATGGATTTTAGCCAGATCCCATACGATTAATTATTGAAAGCAAACCCGCAGTGATATTCTGTAACGTGGAGTCTTCGTTCAGCTCTGCTAAATGTGTGCATTTCATATATTTTATCACCAGATGGCAATGTTGTCTCTCTGTCCAATAGAGAAAGACTGAAGGTTGGTTAACGTAACTAAAACATTTTTGTAACAGTTAATCACTGCTAAGATTACATTTTTTACAAATTAATTAACGAATACATGTTCCATTACAGTCTTTGTTCTTAGAATTTTCAAGTATTTACAGGTGCATTATAGACATTCCACTTTTCTTTCCTTTAACTTGCCAAGAAGAGGTTGGGATTGTGAATGTAAAAAAGCACATTTTTGTCTTTCAAAACAAAAACTGATAGCTTTTATCACAGTGAGATATGCACATGGGACAATGTGTTTGAGTTGGAGGTCACACAGATAGAGGAGGTGGCTATGGAGTGTGGATGGGAGCGAACCCGTTCTCCACACTTGCGGACTCTGGAGGGCCCGCAGATGTGCCTGTGTTAATCAGCATGGCTGGCCATCTGCTGCCAAGCAAATCATCCCTACATTTCATCCCCATGTCAGCCACACTTATATCAACAAAAACTGCCATCTCCAAAGCTTCTGCTCGCAGGGAATCCCCATTGATTGGATCTGCGAATCTTTGGATAAATGATAGTTTAAAAAAGAAAGAAAAAGGATTCTACATTCTGTACTCCAACTACTGGTTTATTAACCTGTGACTGTTAATAAACATCTCTCACTTGGTGTGTAGAGCGTGGGATCACTGGCACCCCAGTGATTGTATCAGTAAGAGAATCCTTTTAATGTAACCTAAGAAAGGCCAAATACATGCTCTGAATTGCCCAAGTGTTAATCATCAGCTTCCAGGAGCGTCACAAATCTGCAAGCCACAACACATTGTGCTCTCCCCCATTTTATTAAGACTCCATTTGTTACTAAGACAGATTTGAACAGAGTAAGGACTCGATTCATTTTCAGTAGTTTTAGGCAGCTTCAGAATTTGTATACTGTGGGTTTAAGAAACTACTGTATTTTCTTTTCTTTTTCTCCTCATAATAGAAATAAGAGACAAGCCTCATTTAAAAATATTGGGTTTCACGTGATGGCGGATCAGGCTACGCATCACGGAGCTCATAATACCACTTAATAAGTAATTCTTTATTCCCAGTAAATTTCCCAATACAGTTGGAAAAATGCATTTTGTAATGACACATAACTTTTTTTCCCCCCCTAAACCATCAGACGATATGACGAGAAGCAGCAAACATGCAAATACAAAAGTTTCCTGAAGGACTAATCAAATCCCAGGTGACCAGGCTGCAATCATAGCAGACGCTAGCAATAACCAGTGGCTTTAACCAGCACTTCTGAAAGAACTTCAAGAAAGAGCCAGCAATATTGTCATGGTCATGGAGGACAAAAGATTTTACGATCCGTGCACTCAAGCGGCTCAGTACTGGAAAAAATGAAGTGAAGGGTAGGGTTGCTAACTCCATTCCCTCCAGCAAGGCACAACCTCAGCTGTTGGAGAAACAGCTGTAGTCGCTAACTGACCATGTTGATGAACTGGAACAGAGTGACAAAATGAAGAACATCCATGTTTTAGGCTCTCAGAAGGTGTTGAGGGCAGATGACTTATGAGCTTTTCCGAGACCTGGTTTCTTGGAGGCTTGTGGAGGCCATGGTGGATGGCCAATGATGGAAAGAACTCGCTGTACACTGGCTCCAAAACCAGCAACCAGGTCTCTCGTCATCAAGACTTCTCTGTAAAGGTTCGACGCATTCACTCATTATTCATTTAACTGGCTGCCCTGTAACAAAAGCGAAGGCATTAATACATTTTGTTGGGTTGCCCCCTGATGTCAGTAAGGAATGATTTAGGCTCATTGTTTTACTACTAATGTTCATTGAGTGGTACTGCTACAAGGGGAATAAATTCAGTTCTAAATAAGGTTTGGGATGTTTATGAATGGCGAACAAAAGTATCATGATAATGGAGGCAAACAAAGAAAATATTTGGCTTACTAAAAAGAGGACAGATTCCCATAAAATTGACTCAAATGGTGCTCACATCTGTGAAAACATGGTGATTAATGAAGCATTTACGCCCTTACATATTTCAAAGCAGATCAAGGAGAACTTTTTCTCCAATTTGGAGCTCCTAAACGTAAAAGATTATTACAAATCTCCCCCGAAATCTACAATAATTGAGAGAAGACGTCGGCAAAGACATTTCGGATTGGTGAATCACCAGGACCAGACAGGTTTGGTCGTGAATTTGAATAAGATTTTGTATGTTTAATCAGTCATTTGAAAACTTTATTTTTTGAGAGAAGCTAACATATCTTTCATTTATAAATTGAGAATATCCATAAAACTCCAATAGACCAGTTGCCTAAGTAACTTGGACCTGAAACGTTTTGTAAAATATTGGCATTTGCCGCACATTGCAAAAATTTGACATTGAATCGCTTATGTTTCTCCTTCCGGGCGGTGTGGCGGCGCGGTGTGTATGCGTGTGTGTGTCTGTCCCTCCCTCTGCCTTGTGCCCTATGCCTGCTGGGATTGGCTCCTGGGACCCTCACCCACAGGCTAAGCGGTTTTGATAATGGACGAATGGATGTTTCTCCTTCCAACATTTTCATTAAACTGTAGACATTTGTTTAAAATTCATTTCTAATTCAATTTAATTTTTTTTTTTTTAGCAAATATGAATAATACATTTAGATGCCAGGTTAATTATGCTTGTGAAGCATCTGTGGGATAGAAGTCATACCATTTTTTCCTGCATTTCAGAAGTATTTTTACACATTATCTTACAGTAAATGTATTATTATTGTTCTGACCACTATGTCTGGGAGAAGCTTACGTTTATTTTGTATTTGACATTGACAGGCATTCTTGCACAGGCAAGCCAAGTTATACTGATAACCCAGATCCAAAATAGTATAACTCTTTCCACAAATGAGCATATGAGCTTTAAAGCCAAACTTGCATAAGCATATGTAGATCTCCTTATTAAATGTCTTAAATACATAAACTATGAAGTGTAAAATAGAGTAAATCACAGGTATATTAACTTATAGGCGATTAAATTTAGAATCAAGTTATTTCAGACATATGCTTTACATATATTAATATAACATAGTAATGATTGCAAACAAAGAGGATATGCTATGTGTAAGAAGTCTGTGTATTTAGTTTGGTAGAACACCTCCTACAAAGGTGTTCTACCTGTTGGTCTGGAAGAGATTGCTGAACCCAAATGTGGACATCATAAGGAAATAGACAGCTGGAGGCGAAAGGATGACATTAAAGCAAGCAGGTATGTAACGGTGGTCTGAAAACATTGGTCCTCGCGTTGAATTATTAACATTTTGTTTCACTTACTTGAATTGCGAGCAACTTGTGTTGTAGCAGTGCCATCAAAATGCTAAAAGGTTGGTTGTAATACTTTTATTAGTTTCTGCATTGATGTATATTTCGATGTATTTCGATGTATGGTCCGTATGTAACATTTTAGCTAAATTGCAAAGAAAATTTGATTCAGCAAGTTCTATTCCCAGCGGAATGTATTTGTATATTTTGGAGTTACACAATAATTTTCTTTGGTGCTCGCCATCCATCTTTCCATTCAATTTTTCCTTAAATTCACTCCTCTATATATATATGTTTGTATTGCGGTTGTAACGATAGTTATTATAAGGTTTTATCCTCTGCAAATTTGAAGAAAGTTTTGATGTGGCTCATTGCTGTATACATTGGCTCTTTTAATGTTAAATGTGTTATATATACTCCAGCACCCTTGTGGTGAGCATAAAATAGAGAGCTGACATAGAAGGGTTCTGTATCTGAAAGCGAAGCCCGGCATAAGGAAGCATGCCTTCAGAGGAACTCAGTGTTCCATTTCCTAGAGGCTGGCCTCTTCTTTGTGTGTGGCAACTGTGAGTAAGAGTCGGGGGCGGTGGGCGCAGCTCGCCTCGACGATAAGCTATAGAAGAACGGCAACGGACAAGTTCCTGCGAGCAAATGTGTCCTCAATGGTTAAACTGGAATGCCTGCGCTTGAGTGAAAAAAAAAAAAGCTTTTATCAACAAAGCCCCCCCCATTAGAACCCTGCATGTATCAGCTGTGGAAAGGTCACACTGCGTGGGAGAGAAGCGACACTCCAGTATGTATCGCAGTTTCGGGTATACAACATATTAATTCAATCACTGATCCTGCAGCTTTTAATGCACTTTGTTGGGCGCTTACACAAACTGATGTTCTGTTGGTGTCACTGTCCAGCTACCCCAAAGAATACCTTTTTTTTTCCTTCTATGTAATTCAAAGGCAGTTGGGCTAGCCAGAGAGGATTTATTTTTCTTACTTGGTGTTCCTCTGTTCCCATCTGGGGAGAGTGAGAGCTCAGTTGAGAAGCAGAGCATTGTATTTCTTTGCTTTTTCGACCATACCATTATTTTCAGTGCTGAGACTCAAGTTCAGTAATGTACAGTTCTAACATTGTCTTCATTCATTTTCAAGGGGGTTGTTAACTTCAGGGGGATGATGAAAGATGTTTACTAATTATTCTGATGGAACTATGGATGGTACCAAATCAAAACTTTGGCAACCTGCTAATCACGAATCGCTAACCACAGCAATGGTCAGGTGGGGTTGAGGCGGTGGTTGCTTGGTGGGGGAGAGTTTTGTACTGGATCTGGACTGCAGCCGGATGCTAATGGATGAAAAGTGGAGTGACATGAGTGTCACTTCAGTTGATTGAAGACCACTTTGGCGCCTGCTTTCAGAATCAGCTGGAGGGATCGTGTTGGAGGTTGGAAGGCCAGCCAGGACAGAGCTGCGGTGGTCCGCATGTGAGATCACCAGGGCCTGCACCAGGATTGTGTAGCCTGTTCTCTTGGAAATAAGCTGACGCGATGTGGTTCTTGAAGGCAAGGTTGCAGTCAAAAGTAAGCGTTCTCTAAGTTCTTGGCAGAACAGCTGTATGTCACTGTGGTGTGCCTTTGAAAGAGAATAAAATATGGATAAAGGGCCTTGGGCAAATCTAACGAAAATCCTTTGTTTGTGCAGTTTACTTTTTTTCCTAGATATTACAAAGAGATTTTAATTATTTATGTATTTATATAATTTGTTTTTGCTGTGTTGCACATAAAAGTTACTGTGTATTATACTGTTAGATACTGAAACACAAAGGGGGGATTGGTAACACATTTATTTATGCATAATATCATTAGTCTTAGGCAGCCTTTTCCATATTTCACACAGCAGAGGGCACTGTATGCTGTTTATGGGTCAGTCTTTTTTTTCCTCGCAAGCTCTTGTTAGAAACACCTTGCCAATATACTTGCATTCCTCACAGAGAAGCGTAGGGTTAATTTATAAGGTTAACATATCTGACTGCATTTCGTCACTAAATAATAATAACTGTGAGATATTTTGGCAAATACCCTGACGAGCTATGAATTAGTTCACTCCAGCCTCTTAATTTCTGACCCATTCACTGTACATCCTGACCCAGAAATACAGGAATGCTAGTCATGCAGCCAGTTTGTCAAGTATGCTCATCTAGTACCGGGTCGCACTCCTCTTGGCTTCCAGAACAGCCGGAACCTTTTTCGGCATGAATTCTAACATGTGTCGGAAACGTTCTGCAGGACTGCTGGTCCATGCTGGCACGATGGCATCAATGATGATACAATGCAGTTGACTAGACGGTGGTGCATTCATGCTGGGAACCGCCTGTTCTATCTCATCCCGAAGATGTTCTATTGGGTTGAGGTCTGGTCAGCAACCATTTTCAGCAACCATTTTCAGATACGATATGGCATTCATACATTGCACAATTGGTATCAATAGATCTAAGTATGCCAGGAAAACATTCCAAACACCATTGTATCACCACCACCAGCTTGTACTGTTGAAAGCAGGTAGAATGTGTCCAAATATTCATGCTGCTTACACAAAAACCTGACTCTGCAATTGGCAAGATTTAATAGCATCTGGACCAGGCAATTTTTTTCCATACTTCAATTTTCCAGTGTTGGTGATCATTGTGTCTGCTGATTCTTGTTATTATCCAGTGTAACCCAGAGTGGTTGTCTGCTGAAATGTGCCTGTTTGTGGCATGCCTGTTAGCTTGCATGATTCTATATAAGATAATGGCATCTAGCACAGATTATCATAACAGGCTCATAGTCACTTAGTCCACTCGTTTCTGCCCATTTTAATATCAATCAAACTGTAACTGAATGCCCCAATGTCTGTTTGCCCACTATGTATAGCAGGCTTCTCACTGTATGTAAGACCGATCCCTTTTCATGAACAAGGTTCTGTACCTGAAAACTGACCATTGAGTGTATATCACAAAACATCTAGTTTTTTTTCTCCAGATTTATTATAGCGCCATTTTGTTTGTTTCCTTTTCTGAGAAACATGGAAATTGATGCGTAATAAAGTTAAATAGAACAAAAATGTTTTCTCTTCTACACAAAATAAAATGTGTTAATTGGTTTTCCGGAGTCCCGTGCAGTCCAGGAGTATGCAGTTTTTTCCCTCTGTGACTTTTTGCTGGATTCAGTCAACATTTAACTGAACGCTGGGTTAAAAGTATACAATATTATAATATATAAATCGCTGAGAATAAAGGTGCCCCTGTAGCAAAAAATTTGAGGAGTTCTGCTTGTTTAGATAGGTGGGTCGTTCGTGGTCCTTGCTGGTGTCTGTGCTTCCTCACTGTGGCTTGGCAGAGAAGGCCTTGGAGGCTTTGGAAATGTCAATACACCACTTGTGGGATTTATCAGTTTTGGAAAAACTTTAAGGAGGTTACACACATGACATGACAATGCTGGTCTCTGAAGCGTAGAAAACAACATAACTATCCACCACAAAGGACATTGTTCAACGTTGTCCTCTGCATCAGTGACCCGCTTGCTACTTGATGACATTAAGTCATTGAAGAAATAGAACAATCTCTCTTCATGAATGGAAGTGGTCCACTGTTGCATTCCAGAAAGTCCTCCCAATGTATACCCAATCATTAAGAGGCAGACAGTTATGAGGTTGCATGCATAAGGTTAACAAAATGGGATTGATTTTTGACATCTGTTTAGTGCAGAGCTATTTTAAACCTTGAGGAAACTGTGGGATTTCAGCCCTAGATAACTTTAATCTGGGGTCTCACCCACTGACAAACTGACACACGATAATGCCCTTAAAGAAAACATTGGATTTTTTCAAGCTTGTCACAGTGGATACAGGACTGCCATAAATAGCTGAAATATAAACGTCATAAATTTAATTTTATATCCGATTCATTTTAATTATTTAATTTTAAAATTTTGGTGATATTCGTGACATGCTAAACTGATTCACACACAGTCACGCAGTGAAAATGGATCCCTTTTTAAACAAATAACAAACAACATAGACAACTCTTCTATAGAAGTGATTAACCACGGATGGGAAGTCATTAGATAAACACAGTACAAGAACCAGGATGTAATACATAGTTTCAGCAACTTACAACATATGTTTGTAGGTTACAAATTTAAAGAATGTTGCACAAAAATTGAAGAAACTAACAGTCACTTATATTTCCATGCCAAAGTTAAGGACCCACGTCATGGAGTTTGGAGAGAATCAGGAAAGAATCCATTAACTGTTGAATAAATAAGCAGACAGGAACTGTGCAGGGCTGCACTGTTGCCACAACTTGACGGAAGATAATGACTAATCTGGCATTAACACTTTGAATCATATTTACAAAAGTAATGGATGGTCAACATAGTTTATACATTGTTCTTTGCAATGTGGTGCTCAACATGCAAAAAGAAGGACTTTCTATTAACTGATAGGATTCTACATTTTATTGCTGGGTAGCGTAGAAAGGCACAGAGATTGTCCTGACAGTGCGCAGGGCTGATCGGGTGATTCTGCATTGTGCTGCTGGTTAGTCCAGAAAGGCACAGCGTATGTCCTCACAATGTGCAGGGTGGTTAGGTTAAGCTTGTTTATTAGTAGTACATTTCCTGTTTTTAGCCACCAGAAGAGTTCCTTGCAGGACATGAAGTCACATTTTTCCATACAGTCAGCTGTGAATGTAGAAATGTTTATGTCTCAATACGAGTTTACTCATAAATTGAGCGATGAATTCTGTTTCACATTATCAAGAATATGTGTTACAGGTGAAAAGGTCAGTTTAGGACACTGCTGCTGCTGATACATAATTCTCTTAAATACTTAAACAATATGGTAACACATTAGTAAAGATTTATTAAAAAACTGAAAATATACCAGCTTCCATAAAATTGAAAAAGCCTCGAAAAAAATGATTAAACCAGTAATAGTGACAATCATAAAAATTATATTAATTTAATGACTGAATTTATCAAGTATACTATGTATTTCACAAATTTAACACTGAAACAGCATTACTAAAATTAGGAATCAAAATACAAGTGAAACGGTCCGTCAACATTATTTAATCAATAAAAATTTTACTGGCGCTTTGCTGTTTTGTGTTTGTAACAAAAATGTATAATGACTACATGTTACAGTTCTATTTGTATAAATCTTTGTTTAGTATATAGCCGTTTGTTTTAATTATTTTAATTATCGATATTTCCAAAAATATTGATTGAACAGCACATTGGAAAAAAATTCTCATTTTCCAAATCCATTGGACTATTGAAATGTATTATGAATGGCTTCAGCCCATCCTAGCCCATCCAGGCTCTATAAAAGAAAATGAAAGCTAAGGAACCCTAGGAAACAGAAGTCATATTCGCTAGGCCAAGTTCTATTCCAAACACTGAAGACAAAGATTGGCATTAACTGTGTCTAATAGTTTTATTTTGACAATGTCGCTTGATCTTCAGCTTAGACAGTTCCATTTATTGCATCAGATGGGCTGTCTCCAGGATGTGTAGAGATTCAGATGAGAGGCTTTATCAAAAAACAGCTGGAGAGTGGGATGATTTATCTTCACAATGGACACTGGAAAAAAATTCTGGCTCTTACATTGAGCCACATTGAAATCTTCCAAGTTCATTTTAGTTTTTCCAGATATACTGGCAAACGTGATATCGGATTTGTAAACAGCAAAAAGGGTCTTCATTGCTTGGCACGGCCAAGTGTTTTATGGAGGGGAAAAAGATGGTTCTTAAGGTCCTTAAATGGTTTAAAGCTAATTTCACGGACAAGATGAGTGTACAGAAATAAAACTGGATGGAATTTATTTATCTTCATCTCATATTGAAATCTAACTGTATGTTTTGGAAAGATGATAACCTTCTAGTGATACTGAATTCCATTGTTGTCCCTCTGACAGCAGCTTTAACTCCATCACTTCAATCTGGATTGTCCCTTTGCTTGTGTTTAAAAAGGCTTTATGGGAAACAGCTCTGCAAAGATCCAAAAGGTAGAGCGTATTACCAAAGTCTAATAAATCCGTTGACAGATGACGTCAGCTAGAAATTAGTAACGAAAATCCTTTACAATGCAAACAATAGCGGGGAAATCAGAATCAGGAACTTAAGTTTAATGGTAATTTTACTATTCTGCCCTGAGTACAAAAATGTGCTAAATGTTGCTACCTGTTTTTTTTTGTTTTACAGCAGTTAGTTACAGCGACTGTTCAATGAGTCTACTTCAGTCACTTTGTTGTGGCTCCATCTCTGTGCTGCTAAGATGTACAGTTGAGGAACATACATAACTTTTCAGAGTTAAAGGGTGGAACACATGACTGAACGCAATCTAGGGAATGTACTTTGGTTTGAAGTGTTAGGTAGTTGACATGAAGTAATTAATACTCTATGGTATAAAGGTCCTACGGATCTCCATGTGCTGAGGCCCCTCTTTATTCCCCCCTCTTTATGCTCATTTCAACAAATTAGTATCTGTCAGGGTTGAAGTCAAAAACTGCCAAAAACAAGTCAGAGTCGAAGCCGAGACCAGGCCTGTTCAGGTTCGATTCAAGAACAATTCAAGCAAGACACTAAAAGTCTGATTCAAGACTGAAACGTATACCAAAACCCAACATTTTCAGGAAATACTGTTACTCACGTCGTTTGAATGAAATAGCAACTTAAAATCTTAGTCGATGAATAAAAAATGTGCAATTCTATTTGTCATACTGGAATTGAACACGGATTGTCTAGGGACCTAGAGAAAGACTACAGCTTTAAAGATTGACAGCATGTATCGTAAATATTCAGGCGTTTCATTGATTCAATTTAAGCCAGGGCATCATATACAAAGACCTTTGTATTTGATCATGAGCACTTCAACTCAAGTTTCCCGTAATAAAATAATATAATGTTAAGATTCAGTTGGGATGTAAATCAAGAAAAAAAAATCAGTGTAGATGAATGTTAACAAAGAAATGATGCATTTCCTGTGCAATATAAATGTTTTCTCTGTGAATAACTCTTGTTTTAAGTGTCACATCTTAACTTGGCACTTAAAGGAGAAGAAGACCATATCAGAGGCATACGGAAAATTATGTGGAATATCAGCATAAGCGTCCATATAATTTTATTCATGGCTTTTATCACATGATGTTCTATTGCTGTATTACAAAAATTCTGCGCTATGCATTGTTATTGTGAGTGAAGTTACAAATGAATTAATTATGACTTTTTATTGTTGGGACAATGTTTTGTTCTTTAAGATATACAGTGTTTATTAAACAGGCCAAAACAAACTTCACTTTCAGTAACGTATGGTGAAAACAGTCCGTGACAAGTTGTACACACATCGGTGGGGACATCTGGACAGTAATGGAGGAAAGGAGTGGGCGGCTTTGATGATTCAGCTGCCCGCTCTTTTCATTTACCTAAATGTTTTAACGCAGCGAAGCATTAGTGCTGTGTTTAGTGTTTTAGCCCCACCAGATTCATAATATTTACAACGAGATACTTTAATAGTTGTCTTTGTGCTTTACTTTTGGATGGGATGGCCTTTTAAGGGGGTAACAGCATACACCTGTGGAGCTTGTTCCACGATTTCAACTCCCACACAGAGTACGCAATAGTTTTGACTTTGATAGGTGAAAAATATTTACTTAATCAAAGCTGTTGGAAGTATTGGCTCCCTACTCAGGCAATAAAACACAATAATAAAAGCATGGTTAACCCCTATAGTCAAGGGCCAAGTTACTGTGAATATTGTTTCCACAGTACATCTTGCATGTACAGTGGGGGAAATAAGTATTCAACACATCAACAATATTGTCATAAAACATATTTCCAATGCAGCTATTCACGTGAAATTCAGAGCAGACATTGGTATTAACTCAATAAAGACACATAGCTAAAGAAAACATAACATTCCAATCCATAAAAAAGTTATGTGCAATAAAGGGAAAGGACACAGGAAAAAAGTTTTGAACACAGTTAGAAAAAGCACAAAACCAGCTGATTCCGCTAAGTAGTTCACCTACCTGTGGTAATTAGAATCAGCTGGGTTACTGCATGTTGGTTGGTTCCATTCTTTGAAAAAGAGTTATCCACCTCTGAATGCAAGTAAATGCCTCATTTGTCACCAAGCTGTCACACAAGAAACATCCCATGATGGGCAGAGGCAAAGAGCTCACCCAAGACCTTTGCAACAAGATTGGAAAATCTGTTTTATGACAATATTGTTGACGTGTTGAATACTTATCTCCCCCACTGTAGATGATTTGTACTCGGTCATTTTTGTATATTATAATCAAACTGAGATATATTTGGTAAATCAAAAGCAATGTTTCTGTTCTCTGACACTTGAGTCCAATTCCTACCAGTACTTTAAACACAGAATGTAGCAATTTTATTGTCTGAAGGGTACATTTACATATTGTTTTGTTGACCTTTCTGGTGAATAGTGCTTAATACTTATTACTCATTGTATGATTTTTTAAGCTGCGGCACTTTAATTTTCCTTTTAAAACAACATTATTGTTTTCTATTTGTGAACACAGTTTAATTGAAAAATAACAAATTGCTTGTTGCACAGCTTCCTGTAATATAATGCTACCTGCACAAACTCTACTCTTGTGAATTGATTATTTGTGTCGTGTCAATGTAATTTTCATATATTCAATCAATCAAAAAATCTGTCAAACTTTATTTGTTGTAGCATATTTTTACAAGCATAATTAATCAAAAACCAGAAAACTCCAAAATTTTCACATTTTCCCATTACCAAATGGGTACAACTGGAAAATGATTCCATGACCCCAGAGGCAGTCAAGAGAACTCCTATAAAATTGCATAATTTTAAACACATATAGAATAGAAAGCTCCACAGCTTCAGAACTTTGTGGAAGGTTGGAGGGGTCACCAACAGTGGACTACAGGTGGTTCATACCCCTCTATTGGTTTTAAGTGAAGTGGTTTTGACTTAGTCACGGTGTGAAACCTTAAAGAAAAAATGTAGCATTCCATGATATTGTTGTATTTTTAAGTAATATACTTTTGGATTAAAAACCTATAAAATAGGGTTTTAGCTCAATGAAAAACGCAAGTGGAGACTATATATGTTTTTATATTGGTCATTTTAACATTGGAATTCCAAGACTAAAGCAAATACAATATTATTGAAAAAAAAAAAAATATATATATATATATATATATAATTATATTTTTATAAACATATGTAAACATATGTAAACTAGTTAAGTTTGCGCAGGGACATTAATACGGTTTTATTATTAACAGTTTTTTAAATAAACACCGCAATTCTATCTAATATATCTTATCTAGTAAACTATGAATGAATAAAGTGTGAATTAGATTTATTAATTATAGATGCTAAACATGCATCTACAGATATAAATATATAATTTTTATAGTTAACGGTATACAAATGGCATAGAAATCCTGAATAAATTATATTTTGTGCTGTAAATATACCGTTGCTTAGAATTAAACAGTATTTCTTACTGAAACCAATGAGAAAGGTTTTGAGAGACGTTTTCTAACCATTAGCTGAATTGGTTAAATCCAGTTACCTTATTGAGGGAAGAATGAAAGTGAATGAAAGTGAGTGATTCTGTAAAACATTTCCTGGTATGAAATAATGCCCTCATATTCTGAAAAAGAATGAGAGGCCAAGAATAAGTACGTATTGAACAGAATAATCTGATACAAATTTAAATTTACTATATGTATTAAAAAGAACCAAGTTAGCAAGTAAAAGTTTATTAGAAGCGAGTAAAACCATAGGAACAATCAAAATATGCCTTTGGTATTTGCAAGAAATTGGAACATCCGTACTTAAAGTTCTAAGTGTTACAAGGGTTACTGGGAGTGTTTCCTGTCTACCTAAATTTAATCTTAGTCTGAAAAAATTCAAATAAACAAATATAGACAAGGAAAGAATCGAGGTAAGATTAGGGTTGGTAAGAGAAACTGCAAAATAATCCTTTCAAGTTCAAACAAGCCTTCAACAGCGATGGGAAGTAAGCACAGAATAGCCCCTCCTAGAAACCAAAGGAGTAGCCAAAATATACACCTTTATTAATCCCATAAAAATAAATTCTGTGTTTTGTGGATCAGAGCAGTATTTCAGCCTGGCAAGTAGTGAAGGGAACAGCTGTGGAAGAAAAAGGGATATCTACGCACATGGATCTAATTGCTATCTGTTTCTATGGTTAATAATGATGCTTTCTGTAACATTGCAATATACCATCATTGGACTAACTACGTATGTAGGGACAAGGACACTATAAAGATACATATATAACTATGTAACTATATATTATACAGTATTTATAAAGTTTCACATGATTATATTATGATAGTATTATATTACTATACATATTTAGACTGTATAGCTATTATTTCCAGTGTTTCTTATGGATTTCTCATATGATGTTAACAGCACCTTCAAATTAAATATATTTATACCCATGTCTGGAAAGACGATCAGTGAGTTTAAGGTTGAATTTTCTGACTTGTTTTGATTCATTTTTCGGAATTTTTTTGTGGGGGTCGAGAGTTCAATGATTGCATATAAAAACTGCTATGTTTTCTCAGAAAAACACTTGGGAGACTTGAAATCTGTAAAAGTGTTTTGACCTCATCATTATAAACTGTTTGTACAAAGCCAGTTGGAGTAGGTGAATAAAACCCACCATCTACGCATCTAATTTAATCACTGTGTTTAGGAAATGACGGGAAAGCACAACTTATACAGATGCTCCTCGCAAGCGCGTAAAAAGTTATTTAACACTCACTTGTGTAACTGTAATAAAAAGGTTGATCTCCTAGACAAAGAGTAGGCTACAATACCGTTTGCATGTTTGTCAGATTTCTTGTATGTGTACAAGATTATATTTATATAATTATTTATAGAATTGCAGAATTCTTGACATAACATCTCTTTTTCCCAAAATCTTTGTTTGTTAAGTTTATTGCACATAGCGAATATAAATTTTCAAAGTGACACCCCAATTTTTTATTTGAGAACATAACATACGTTTTTTACAAGAAGATAAACAAGAAAACATCTTTGAGTATTATAGCAACATTTGAGTGTTTATCATGCAGGACAATTTGTAGCTTTACTCAAATAGCAAATTCAGTATTAAGTACAATGCTGTGTAATTAAACAGAACTTAATCGTTTTCTTTAAGTGCAGTTTAGAAAAATAACCTGTCTCACTGATTTTGAAAAAAAGTAACCTATTTTCCTGATTAACCATTAAGTGTTTACTGTTAATTATTCATGGGAAAAGGTTTTTAAAAACTTTTACTGATGTTACTAATAGTTCATGAAAATATAGCTTGATTTGTTTCACCTAAAATGATTATTTATGACCAAATGAAGCTTGTTGAGTGACACATTTGGTAAGGACCTTGCCCAAGTATAGACTGCTGATATGAAGTCAGCTCAGGTCACTTGCCGATTGTGACCATTGTGCATAGCTTGGGCTGGACTGGTTTGGCTTTTCTTGGCTTGTCATTTACATACATATCAAGCAGGACGCAGGACAGGCCTAACAATATGCATATATATATATATATATATATATAAAACTTAATTTGTAATGTAATGACATATTAAGATTATTAATAAAACAAAATTACATTAATAAAACATACTACATGAACGCTTCTAATAAACTATAACTAACGTTTGCTATATTAACTGCACATGATACAAACCGCAGGTATAACTGACAGTTTTACAGCTGCTTTTAGTTGCTTAATCAGTTGCTATTGAAAACCCAACTGAACATAACAGTAAACGCTGAACCATACTGAGGATGAACTGCAGCACATTGTTTTTCTTTGTTGATTCCAAAAGTAGTGACCAGACAAAAGCCATGGCTTCCTAATAGCATCACATTGCAGCATAATAATAGCATCCTAACGGCATCAAATATAAACTTGAGGCCAATGCAAAGATGAATAAATTAAGCCAAGTGTCATAGTTGTCTTTCATCGCTGCTTGGGATCCCACCCTGTTGAAATTAATTTGTCTGAATAGAAAAGACACCAGACTGATAGGTTCTGGTTAGACAGGTATTTTGTTCCAGTGGGAAAAAAACCTTTTAGAATAATTTGTGGATTTCAGTTGCAGCTATTGTGGATTTCAATATTTCCGGAAATCTTATTTATTTACATCTCACAGCTCATTCATTTCTGTCTTCCCAGCCTTTTGCTATAAGTGAAGCTCTACTTTCCATGTTGCTTTTGGGGTGCATGTATTTCATTTAGGTTCTGTTCCGTCACTCCTTAGACATGGCATCTTGTGCTTTAAGGTATTATGCCTGGTGCAGTTTCCGGCTGAGCGTTATTTAGGCAACTCTCTGCCTACTTCAGTGTCACCCACACACATGCCACTGCTGAGTCTTGATTTATGGCCTTGGAATCCCCCTGAATATTCAGAAAAAGTATCATTCTTCTTAAGGAAGATAGGTTTCTCCTACATTTACACTAAAGAAATTAGAGCATAGGAACCTGTTTTTTAAGCAACCTGCTTCTTCTGTGTGGAAAAGCACTACCTTACATATAAAATAATGCACAATGACATGCAACTAGTGCTATAATTAACCTATTAATTGGTTTTATTAATTATTTGATTATATATTTGAGATATGCAATAAAGCTACTCCCCACATTTATAATTAGATTTGTGTTCGTACTTAGATTAGGTAACCAGAAGTACGTGTCACAGGTTAATCTGGCGACACCTCTTCTCACTAGTGGTGTAGGTGCTCACAAGATTGTAACACGTTTGCAAAAAATTAAAATTAATTCACAGTAACTGTGACAAGCCACACTCCCAGTTATTATTCACCCCTCAACCATGATTTAATATGGGGTCCCCATATCCCCTCCCCTCGGCTACCCAACACCAGGACTGCTCAAAAGGAGGACAAAATAGGCAACTACATGTAGGTCTGAATGGCTGGAGGTGTCCACCCCTCTTCACTCCACAGCACTCGTGTATAACCTACAATACACACACAGGATTAGGCAGACATGTTTTTAAAGACTCTAATTTCTTACCTGTCCACCCCCAATGTATACTCAGGGGGAAGAGTAAATCAAAAAGAGAAGAATACGCACAGCAACAGATACACAAACACGACACAAATGCTAAAATAGACATTGTCTATAGTGCATAGTGGCACCTGTGGCGTTTAGCACAAATACACTAAACGCCACAACACGCTACAAAACATGCTGGCAGGCTGGAAGGTGGTCATCCACGCTCTGGTTCATCTGGCTGCTGGCAGCCCTTCCCATCACTGGCTGCAAGGCAACAGGACACTCGCAGCCAGACTGTACGCAGCCCAATCACTTTCGGAATGCAGCGTTTCTGGTGTACCTCCCTTTACAGGACGACAGAAGACCGTCTTCAAGCAGTGTTTATCAATCAATGGCAGTCGTCTCTTGTCCTCCCCAGTTGACAAAACCAGCCTGGCTCCCACTGCCCTGATTAAGAGGATATAGAATACGTCCAACGGCTGTGCTCCACTGGTGGTTCCCAGAAAACAAAAACACAAAAAAGAAACGAAGACAACAAAAAATGCAACTGTCATCCCAACAAAATCTCAACAAAAATCTTTGCTGAGTGGATACTTACTAAGAAGCTTTTAGTTGGTGATTGACTGATAAAACCTGTCAATCTGACAAGCATACTCTGCCTAAAGGCATTCACTAGAAAAGTATTGCTGTGACTGGAAGAGGCATGTTTGTTGGCGGTTATTTCCTTGATAAGTAGCTGCAACTTTGAAAATACGCAACTCATAATTATGAAAGCCCATTAATACTTCTGTAGTCTCCTGATTTAAAGTATAGTTTTAAGGAAGCAAGTTGAATAATAGGCTTACTTTCACGTTGCTAAGGACGAGACAAGAGAAAACACATGAACAAATGCTCACACCACCCACTGTGCTGGTACAGATGTATCAGGGTATATGGCATGCGACAATAATTTGTTCTTTAAACACCAATATCAAAATGTATTCTGTACAGCACAAGGTGTTAAAAGAATGATGATTTAACATAAGCTTAAACAAAAACAAAAATACAAAAACATGAACAATTAATTGCATAATCAAATATGTATATATTTATTTTATATTTTTATATTTTTTTAATTCTGTGAGACAATCACACATCTTAATCAAATCTCCAATATTATATTTTTAAATCTATTTATTCCTAAATCCTAAATTATGTAAACTCATTGTATATTATATTAAATGAGATGTAGGGAAGATTTAATTGTTACTATTTTACTTGGAAAAAAAGCCTGTTTGCTTAAAGGATCGAGTCTACAACACACTGTGACATCGTTGATTAATTACCCAGGCTGGGGACTTCAGTGCAGTGCTAAAGAAGCCTTTTGTTGTCGACGGATGTGTCTTGCGTTATGTTTAAGGATGGTCCAAATAGACAAATCTTATTATATAAACAATTAAGGAGATGGAACACACACGTTAATTGTGTAACATGTTAATAAGTATAATTATACGCAATTTAGGAAATTGCTGTCAGTTGAACATCTTAATTTAACTGTGGGCTATGATAAATCATGTTACTATAACACAAAAGGGCAGTGAGATTGTTAACTTAAACCTTAAAACGGCACATAAACTGTTTTTAAATTTTAAACTATTTAATTCAGAAATGAAATACTGTTTGTCTATAAAAGTATTTGTATAGCCAGATCCATGAAATTGAAAGGATGTACACATACTTTTGGCCATGCTTGGTATTTAAATGTTCCTACCCCTAGCCATTGCATACACACTTTTTCCTGTCACAACCAGTCAAGTCACACTTAGAATTGCCCAATGTAAACATTGTCCCAGTGGCTAGGCTATTAAGTCAATGTAACAAGACTGGCCACAGGTGAGTAGGATCCAAGCAAAGAATTTAATGAGTTGATCAGGTCTCACAGTCAGACAGGCAAGGTTCATACTCTGGCAGACGGAGTAATAGAGGAAATCCAAAGAATTGTAAATAAAGCAAACAGGTAATAGGTCAAGACCCGGCATTTCAGTTAGCGATAATGCTCAGCCACAACCAAAACAGTGTGAGACTTCACAATGACCAAACTGAACAAAAAGGTATAAATACACTGACATAATTACTGAAAAAACAAGGAACAGGTGTGAACATTTAACAAAACATATAACAAATCATAATTGAAGCTTGTTAGAACCCCGGTGAGGCAGAGGACTGCCAATTAGTCAATTTCTGGCTAGGACAAGACTTTACATCTTCTTCAAACCTTTTGTTTTACTGGTCTATAAATACACAATAAATACATAAAATACAGCATTAGTCTAAGAACGGTACTTAGAATACCTTGACTGGATAGCCAAACGTCAGCAGAATCTTGCAATCATGCATGTAGAAGCATCCATATTTATAAACATTATTTAATGTGACAATTCTAAGGGCATCTTTCAGGTGGGGCTCTGATAATTCATTTTTATAAAAAATGATTCACCCTTTTTATCAGTCATATTTAAAACCTTGAAATAAAGCCATGATCGTATATACATGTACGACAGCAATGAAGTGTCTAAGAGCAAGCAGAGTCTTGCTTTTGCTTTCTAATCATCCTGAAAGGGTAGGCCTCTATGCCTACCCTAAAGAAAAGTGGTTATGACTCAACAACTTGCACAATGACCCTTTGGCATTCAGCAGTGAATATAGTAGCACGACAAAATAATGTAAATTATACCCTTTTTTTTTGTTGTATTTATCAACTGATATATTTATTTATTTTGACAAAATCCAGCAATCTATATGTTTTAGCGATCATTTGTCTGGACAGAAGTCTGTGGTTGTGAGACTTTTTCCAAACTTAGAGCACTGCTAATGCCCCCTCAATTACACAAGCTAAAAGACTCCCTGCTGCTTGTTTACTCCAATGCATAAACAAGATGACTGGGTCATTATTGATGTGTAATTTTGATAGCGGTAATAAATGACGTCAGACCAAATGATGTTTCACACACAATTTAAAAATATGTGACGCAAATGTGGACACAAAAATGTTTGAGAAGTGATACAGCATCTGGACAAAAACATTGAAAAGTATTGCAGTCATCAATTGTTTGTACTGAATTCTTTCAATGGCTACTTTCCTGTAACATACTATAATTAGATGTTACTTACCATGTGATATCAATAATTCCTAAAGAAACTTGCTTGTACATATTACCAAAAAATCTGAACCAATCCCCCTTCTAATCTAAAGAACATTCATAACAAAAATTGTTTTTGAACAGTATTCAAATTTCTCATATCAGCAAATTAGATGTTTTCACCTGAAATGTAGTAGATTTCTCATTTTGTGATTTCAGCGCACACAGACATATGTATTCTCTGTGTGAGTATTTGCATAGTTATTAAATAAACATTATCAATACGGGTTCTTTACAGATTGGTGCCCACCACAGGCTTTGCAAAATTTATTTTAAAACGGTTTTTGTCATTTTTAAAATGGCAGAGAAAAAAAGGGTGCAGCGAACTTAATCCAACCATGAGGAGGGTTGGCAGATTGTCTCGCACAGAAATTGTTTGGAAATATGGTTTGCAGTTGAAGTACAATCATTAGCGTAAGAAGTTTGTTCGTGAATTGTAGTATCTTACCTGAGGGTATCTATAAGCTACTTTTCCAGCACAATTAGTAGAAACTAGTAGCAACTGCACTCCTTGAATAAAACAATTTTGCTGATCCAGTTTCAATTTGTAATTTTGTTATTCTGTTATAATATTGTCAATACTTGTACTTGAGCTGATTTTTAAAAATAAGTTTCCATAAAATATTACAGATTAGTGGAACTTTGTGAGGACCAAATTTAGTCTGGTTTACCAATGCAGAAAGTACATTTCTGGGAACCTGGCAGGGGCCTTATTAGGTTTCACGGAATAGCCAGATTGGTGACATTACCCAACCTAGCTGAAGTAAGACTCTGATACATTAAACTGTTAAAAAAGTTTCGAGGCTCTGTTTGTGAAGATTCTGCTCAGTGAAACAATACATATGATAAACTTTGAGATTAGACCTCAATCCTAGTGAAAACCCCAAATTATAGGGGAATAATTATAGCATCATATCAAAATATTCTTTAGTCCCAGTGTTTGGAGATTCCCTGCCATGTTTACAGGCAAACAAGACTTAGTTTGAAGCTACATGTGTAGAGGTTAGAAAGATGCTTGAGTAAAAATAAGATAAAAAATAATCCATATCATATTGATATATCAAAATGGGTCTCGGTTTCTGGGTTGACTTTTGGAATTTACAGGACATACCATACCCAATGGCAAGAGTTATTAAGTTAAAAGAATAGCTAAGAAAAATAATAGATACATACCCACCTCAAATTTAACAAACTGATGGCCTATATTGCTTCCAGGTTGTGCATTTCGGACACCATGGGGCACCAGTCACCTTTAAACCTCATCTGAACAAGTTTTCTAAACAGGCCGTAATGACTATATAAAAAGCTTATAAAATGAGATTTTATAATGTTAAAGGTTTTAAAATATTTCTACAGTCTCTCTTTTGGTGATGTGTGTAGCTATGCCCCTCTAACACATATCCAGTTAAAGGACTAGCCCCCTCTACTGGTCAACACAAACTTTGACAATGATAACTCATATTTACTGTGATGGCCTGCTTCTGCATTATGAATAGAGCAGGATATACAAATAAATGTAGGATGTCTGGATAGGGAGCCGCAAACTTTAGGCTAGCATCACAACACTGTTTCAAAAAAGTACTTTATACAAATAATATTTATTCAATATGTACATACACCAGCACCACAATACCTTGACAAAATAGGGGTTAAAAAATTCTGTATCTGTATCTGTACTCTGTGATGCGAAATGGGCATCTTTTTGTATCTGTAACTGGAATGAAAACTGAATGAAAGGGGCGAAAGTACAGGGGTTATGGTTATTGTACTTTTTGCTACATGATTTGTCTATCAAAGTGTGGTGGGGTGGTCACATCCACAACATCTTGTCAGGTGACTACATCTTGACAAAGTCAAAACAAATTGTCACTGAATTGTAAATCCATATACTGATTTCCTGTAGGAGGTTCTTTCTGCTTATCATTCAGTTGTGTTTTAGCACTAGCCATACATTTGACTGCCTTTTTTTTTTGGATGTCATGCTTAACTTTCTGTCTTGCTAAAATGGTTGGTTTTGGCAAACGTACAGCTACTACATATACAAATGTAATGCTATTTTGGTCCTAAAGCAAATACTGTTATTAGTATTTCCCCATTGCCTTGAAGCTGCTAATTTTGAGTGATGTGATCCCAGAGCTAATGTGGTTCTTTTTTTGTGTGCATATTATAAACTGAAATGTTGAATTAAGAATGAAAAAATGGATGAATCTTACTGTAATAATGAGAAGTAATAGCGAAGTTGTTGGATTTCATTCTGCATTATGTATAACCAGGGAAAGTACTTATTTTTGGCCCATTATTATGTACTTTATTAATTTCAACCTTAAGTTTAATGGAGTTGTCAAGTAATAATTTATATTACTTAAAATGATTTAACAGGCATTACTATCAGCAGCAGCAGAGCTCATTCTCAACAAGCCCCCTTACACCCTCTCCTCTAAATACCCATAGCAACCTCAGGCATTGGTTGGCCCATCTCACGGCACCACTGAAACACAGCGTCATCACAGCCTCTTTACAGACAGAGTGACATTTACCTCGTTAAGCCAAAAAGTCTTCAGCTCCGGGTACTAATAATTATCTTGCTTTAAGCAGTAGGGAGTGACGTCACTTTCAGAAGCCGCGTTATACATATCAACAAATAATCCATGCACGTTGTAAAAAAAAAAAAAAGTATTTAAAAAAAGATTAAGATAAGCCTGTTACATAATTGCTGAATGCAATTAATTAAACTAATAAGGTGTTAATTAGCAACATAATAATTTACAAATATTATAAATGTATCACAATTTCTAAAAATGTAACTATAGTGTAAAAGGTAAAATGCAGCTTCATAGTTTTTAGTTTTCATCCACTTTTAATATAATGTTTGGCGCAGTTCATTAACTAGCAATATATTGGGTTTAATTTATGTTGTACCGAAACATCTACGCCATGGTATCAACCCCCGACCCACCCCCCAAATAAGAAACCTACGAATTTTCCTTCCTTGACCATATTCGGGTGAAACTCCGCCCTCGGTATAACCTGACCTCAGACCACATGTGCTTGCTCGGTATTATCATTCAACAATTGAACCCGAAGACAACTTCAATTGAGACTTGGAGTTCAGTCACCACTGAGGAAGACTGAGCTGAAACCAATAGAAACGTTGAAGATACGATTTATTGCCCGGTAGTTTAGTCTGTACCGTAGACTTTAAGGCTTCTAATTGAATCATGGCAGATAAGGGGAAAGGTAAAGGAGGGAAGAAAGGTGGAAATAAAAAGGAAAAGAATAAAAAACCCGACTCACCAGTTGATTCCGACACTCCACAAGCAGGTATGTGGCTAAATATGATTCGGATAACAGATTGCAAATCATTTGTCGTTGAAGTTATGGCATTGTTTTCATGTGTTAACTATGTTATTAATTAATGTATGCTTAGTTTTACACCTTTTCTGAATTCAGTATTTTATTTCACTGAAGCGCTGGGTTACCTACTACAGAGTTTAGGGAAGGCTACAGGTGTTATCAGATGGTCTGTATCGTAGCTGTAGCTTTGTTGTCACCTGAGAACTTCATGTGCTTATTTTTCGCCATATCCTGACAGACAATTTACTTAATGATAGTTGCGTATGTTTACGAATGAGGTGGGTTTGTGAAGACTTATAGAAAAGTATAGGCTACTAAACGTCTTTCAGATATCAGCAATTATGATATTTTCTTAGATTTAAAAATAAATGTATTTATTTTTCCAGTGAGAACAAGCATTCGAACAAAGATCCAATATTACAAGGAAATTCTTAAATGTGTAACGTTAAATATAATTTGCATCATGTGTGACAGTCCTGACTAAATTTGATATTTTAAATGTCATATTATTTTATAAAATCATAAACTGTACCATCACAGTGAGGTGGGTAAAATCCCTGTAATTTAGATTGAATTCTATCAAAAGTATGTAGAACAAATTTCCTGAAATGTCGGACTAACTGGGAAATATTTAACTCATTTAAACTTATTTGATTCCTTACATACTGATAGCAGAAATCTGCTGACCCATGGAGTTGCAGACTTCATGGATTAGTAATGTGATCGTATTAAGATATGATCCCCATTGTTTTTCTGCCAGCCCATACCAGTAGCCATTTGACAGGACCAATTGGTGGCAGCAAATGTGAAATACTTTTGTGGTAGGTGGTAGACTTTTAATTTATGAATTGGATAACCAGCTATAAAATTAAAGTTTTCTCAAGCAAAATATGTGGTAATTAGGCCAGTATTTTCCATTTCTGTGATTGAAAACGGAAAAATTCATTGATATGCTAAGTAACTTAATTTCATTTTGACCATCCCCATTATTTAGTCAGTATAAGATGACAAAATAATATAAGGCCTAATTTCTGAGTAAATTTCTCGCGTGCCTTTTAATGCGAAGATGAGGTAGGAGTGCACTTCCCACCCTGGCCTTTTACATTGCGTAAGATGTGAAGTACAATCAAAATGAAGATATCGCACATTATTGGTGTCTTCCATCAGATATCAGTTTACGCGTCAACTAACTCTGGCCAAGTTGTACTATTAATTAATAAGGCACTGTACACTGTAAAGTAGTCATGTGGTTCTATGTCATTTTAAAAGAAAAGAAAAATTCCATAAATACGACAGTGTAGGATGGAGGTGTTACACTTTGAGTCATTCCAAACGATATAAGTCCTCTACTTTGACTGAGCATAGTTTAGACATGGCGCTTCTAAACTCGATGATATAGACCTGCATATTAACTTCTGCAGCTCAAACATGAAATGCATCAGTGTTTTTTAATTTGACATGCATAACCAGTTGATATTAAGGTCTTTGACAGAATGCTCAGGTACATTGTGATGGTTCCTCGTCTAGAGATATGGCCTTACTTATTATGCTGCCCATGAATTATTCAAGAATATCCAACATTGCTCACAAAAAAAATGCTTTTACACATAAACATTGCCTTGGAAATGTGTTTGTGAAGTATATTGTTTTCAGTTTACTATGGTATTATTCAACTTTACATGAGGTGTTTATTGTTATACTTACTGTGGTTAAGTGTGCCTCTTGTTTTGATTGGACTTCCAGTGAACTAAAATGATCTCTATCACAAAGTTACACCCTTTGTACATTAATCTACTAGTTCACAATAAAAGTTATACAATAATTTTGCAGTAACTTTAGATGTAGAACACTGGTATAATTTGTGTATAATCACAGCAGTCAGTATAACAGAGTTGTCTCCATCTCAACACTGCCCTCTAGAGGTTAGATTCTGTGATCCTTGTATGGAGGTCCACAAATACCCCATTCCCCCTACAGTCCTAACCTTTTCAGAAGTCTCACCCTAGCTCATGAAAACTCATCGAGAGCTGTGATGGTATGTACCTGGGTCTGAACTCCAGCAAAACTGCTGAATGCCCATACAAAGAGTGCATACAGTCTCCACACTGTATAGCAATTTGGCAGAAGTCGGGCTCCAATAGCTTTGCGGATAATGAGCACATTAGCTCCCCAGCTAAGCCCCTAAATTGGAGAGGTTTTATTATTGGGACGTTGTGAGTGCGTTTTTTAAATTTTACTGTAAATAAAAGAGGTCTACAAATGGTGCCCAATCATATGCAATTGAAGATACTATAAATATTTTAAGGGAAACATTTTAAATTCAGTTCAATGAATAGAGTTGAACTTTAGCTCAGTATTCACATTCAGAAACCCTCCTTATTCTGCTGGTGCTATCCCTTTCTCTTTTATATTCAACCTGCTTCTGCAGTACTTTAATTCTAAATTAATGTATCGTCTAACTGTTTTCGACCTATTTAAATATTTATTTCCCTATACACTCAGTTGCCAACCAAAATAAACTATTTAAGATCCCTCAAGTACTCCAGACAAATATTTTACAGCATTTCCATATTGGTATAAGGAGGCCATCAGTTATATCTTTAAAGTGATGCATACTGACATGCTGGGCCATTTAGCCAAATCAACTGAATAAATAAAAAATAAAAAAACAGGGAACCAAGACAATGCTTTAAAAACAAATCGAGACCACGGTTCAAGAATAGTATGTGAACTACTTTGGGGTGAGATCGGTTACCAAACTCAATAATCCAATAATCCTGGAACGATAACTTCAAGATGCCTGTGTTCCCTCAGCCCTGTCTCCGACCCAGCATTAGGTCATGGAATTACTCGCTCACTGGAGATGCATGTCAGGGAAGGTGGACTTCATCCGCGTTCATTTGTGGGTTAAAAAAAAAAAAAAATTTGGCGTAGGAGTTCCCTGAAGGAATCTCCTTGGTTACATAGGGGAACAGCTGGAAGGGTGACATCCCAGCCCAGGATCAGGTCTGAATCGAGTTACCCCCTTGCCACAAGAACACTTTTGTGGCCCGGAAATTTACCCGTTGTCCACAGATTGAATTGTATGTTTAAACTCAGACTGTGTTGAATGCATTGTGTTTGTGCTAACAATGTTGTCATTAAAACCTGCTGTAGAAAATATGGATCTGAGTGGAGTGGTAAATATCACCCTCCTTCCAATATGACGTTATTTGTCATGGATTAAACGGGAATATTTTAAATTAATTTTATATATTTTATAATTTTTTATTAAGTTTTTATATGGGTTTAATATTTTTTGTAGTGTTTTCTGAGGTTACAAGAAGCTTCCAGGGGAACTGGATTAATTGTGACACATATAGATGCTAAATTATATGCCAATTTTTATATAATGAAAGTATAAATAGGAGCACTATATATATCTTAAACTCTTTAACGTGTGTAGACTTCTGAGTGAATGGAAAACAATTAAGAGCCTGATATCCTTGTCAGTTACAGACAGTGGGTTCTTTTTTGGTACAACATGTAGGCATAAATGACAGTGGGCTTTTGAGACAGTTATGAGACGTATGACACTGTTTTGAATTAATTCTATTATCTAATAAATTAATCAGTTTATTATCTAACTAAATCTATACTTTCTTTGAGGACGGACTCCAGATTGACCTGTTTGCTGTGAAGACAGAGACTGAAAGTAAAAGCTGTGTTGGAGGGAGTTTTTCTGCAGCAAAAAAAAGAAAGCATGACCGTAAAATCATCAATCATTTGGTGGGAAACCCTCGTGATTCCCTCGAGCTTGAATGGTTCAGGTATTGTAAGTTGCTGTGATTGAGCAACCGTGTAATGACAGACCTGCCCATGAATGAAAAAGTTAGGCTCAGCCCGCCAGTGGCATTACGCTGTGTGGGTGTGTGGGTGTGTGGGTGTGGGGGTCGTTGATGGAGGAGCATTGCTGCAGGGAGAGTGCAGAGCAGCATGCAATGAATAATAAAATTATTCATTTTCTTGCAAAGAGATCTTGACCTTTATCTCACTTGGTGCTGCTGTTGCCTGTGGTGAAACGGGGGGTGGTCGTGGATAGGACCCTAACCCTGCCACGTTATTTGTGACATTTGGATTAATTTAGGCCAGAGCTGCAAACAAAAAAAACATAGTCCTTTTGGCCAGTTTAAAAGTTTAAACACAAAATTTTGGCATAATTTGTCTAGCAGATTGCTAGGGTTCCTACATTTAGACTTTAAATAGCAGTGTATCTGTAAAAATGGAAGGGGTGCTGATAAATGGTGTTTTTCCTGTTGCACCTCTGAGCTGTTGAGGCATCGAAACTTACTGTGTAATTGGTTCCTCTGTATTTTCTCCTTATTGTTCCTTTTAATTTAGAGTACGGTCTGAGCACTAGTAAATAAAACATCTATTATAATCTAGTTTGTGTTGTCACCAGAAGTTATTCCTTGGTCTGCACCAAATACTATTTAAAATAGGTATTCAGCTGCTAATTAATGTGTAAGTTAATGACCTGGTTATTAATTTTGACTACAGTGAATGGATGTGCAGGGTATTTAATGCTTTCAGTGCCATAGTTCTGACGGTTGCTTCAAGACTAAGCGGAAATTTAAACATGCGTCAATCATTAATGGGATGCCAAAAGAATTGCCAGGTTCACAACTATGGCAGTTTTCCATGACATGGGCAAATAGCTGTCCCACATGTGGGTGGCTAGGTTTTTTTTGTCTATCCTTAATTCCCAGGAAATACTCTCATCAACAGCTGCTATAAGGGCCATGAATCAGACTTGGGTTGTGGTGTCCCGTTTCATGCAATTCTCTTTGAATTAACAGGGATGCTTACTGATGTCTCCTTATTAATAGTCTGACTATTGTTGGGGGGGGGGGGCTATTGGCAATGTTATCAAAGGCTGAGTCAAAGGCACCTTTGTGGTGTCAAATGTTAAATTAACTTCCTCTTCTCTCTTTAGGAAACTATGCTTTAGTCATCTAACTGGAATTGCATTATATTTTTTTAAAGTTTGGAATTAGTCTTTGAAGGCCAAAATCCAGTTTTTTTTTTTATTGCCTTTCACAGAAATCAGACGTGCGCCTGGACTAAGTCACATGAAGCATTAATAAAAGATTAAGAAGTTATATTGAATACCTGCAGGACCAGGAGTCCTTGACCTGATGGCTTAAAGATTACCTGTTTTTTATAACAGCGGAAAAATTTAACACATGATGCCTCACAAGCTAGAACGGGTTTGCTGCGATTGTGTTGTCATCCACTGTCCCCTGAGATTTCTGACCTTGTCCTGGTCATGTCACTCTCACCTGAAAATGAGTATGTCACTTTGCATGACACATTGTTTACAGTAGTTAATAGGATACTAGCTTTCTGTGTCACAGGCAGAGAACATGAGAAGTGGGCACCCCCTCCAGTCGTATTCTCTTAACACAGAATTCTTGTTCTTTGGCCTTATTAGCCATGTTCTGTTGAGGTCAGAGGTGATTTGTCTTGCAGGAAAGTGATTTGCGTATAAGGTCTGTGTTAATGTCTTGCCACAGTAAAGCCTGGTAACCAATGATACGATGCAAAGACTCTCAGTTTGCAGAATTAAGAAAAGAAAATGCTATAGAGCTCTGTGTTGCTTAGTCTTGTTTTAGGTACTTGAAGTGTGTGCTATTGAAGAAGCTCTACTCTTCAATTTGAAATGGTTACACTTTGTCTATTAAACATGAATTAGTGTTCCAGTGAAATGTCAGTCCAGGATAGCTGCTGCTAGTTTAGTTTAGTGCTATAGATGAAATAATATACAAACATTTGCAATTTTCAAATGAACACACATTGTGCCATATTAAATTGTCTGTTTATAAATATTAGCTTCTAAGATTATTATTATTTTGTCTTTACGTGAAATTAGCTTCCCAATTTGTGTACGTGGTTTATGGTGGTGTTGATTCTTTGTTCCCATCAGATTGTGCAATACTTTGGTATTTGTTACAAAATGAGTCTGGCATGATGAATTTCACGACTAGGAACGGTAATGTGATGACTTGGTTCCAGTTCAGAGTACTGGCACCCGGAGAACACTCTGACATTGAAACCACATTTTCTCACTTTGTTTTTTCGCCAGCTAATAATGGTAATCAGTCATGGCTTCAGTTGCTTTGTGACAAGGAGCGGATACTTGAAAGGGCTATCTGTTGCTCCCAAAAGCTGAGTTGTAGTGATGGAAATTATACTCAAATGAGCAGTGAAAATATATCCACGTTCATGCAGCAGTCCAGGATTCCCATATTTTCTGATTTTGTAGCTTAGCTTTTTACTTTTAGCATGTGAACAGAGAACAATCGTGCATTTGGCTCTTAAACCCTTATCCCAGAATTTTTAAAAAAGCAGTGACCCGCTGGACATGACCTGAGATTCTGGATAACATTTAGCTGTTGTTATGTTTAGTCCATAACCCTTTGTTTCATTAAAATCCTATCTTTGGCATTTTTTTGTCATAACAGGAGATCCCTGGGTTTATTTAAGTATTGTTTTTGTGTGTGTGTGTTTTGGGCAATACCATGCTCCTACTGTGGCAGAATACACATTATAAAGAAGAATAACTGAGCAATAAGAGCAGACCCACAAGGAATTGTCCAGCCATCAGAGACAATGGTTATGAACAATGGTATTGTGCAGTATTGGTTGACCAAGGTGTTATTCCTCTCTTCCAGCTGAGCCCAAATTGAAGGCATTAAGAAGTGTGGATGTACAGGAGGGGAAAAAGGCCATCCTGAGGTGCGAGGCCTTAGCTGGTCAACCCATCGCAAATTTCAAATGGTACAAGAATGGAAAAGAGTTATCTGGCAAAAACAAACCCAAAGATGTCAAAATAAAAAATAAAAAAAAGTAAGTGGGGTGTGTTTGCGTGTGTGTGTGTGTGTGTGTTGGTGTGTGTGTGTGTGTTTGCTAGAAAAGTGAACTGAAATGAACTCCAGTGTATCAGTGCTCAAATGTGTATACTACTACAGTTCCTTGGAATCTCAACAGCAATTAGTTTGTACTCTGAATGTGGTGTGTGTGTGTGTGTGTGTGTGTGTATATATTAGTCTCTGGTATCTGTAATGCAATGCAATTTCATTGTGGCCTTATCATTTCGACGTGTTTGCTAAAGTTGTATTCTACTTCATTTTCCGTTTCTTTCAGTAAGAAATCTTCTGAGCTTCACTTCAGGAAAACGACTGAATCAAATGCTGGTTCATACACATGTGAAGCCATCAATGATCATGGAAAGGACACAGCTGTCGGAGACTTGACTGTCATCAAAGGTAAGGCCCCAAAATGGACATTCTCTTTGCCTTGTTGTCAGCCCTGAAAATTTCTGCAATACAAGTTTTTCAAAAATGGTGATGGTGGCTCGCGTTTTTCATTACGACAAACAATACGACATGTATATGTGCACCCAAAATTCAATGTATGCTACAGGTGTTAATTAGGACTTATTTACATGAAGCAGTAGCCTTAAGATATAAAGGTTTTACCTTTTTAATGATTGGACAAGATGTGTGTACAAATGCAAATTACTTTTATCAACTTTTGGATGCGTGGAGCCTGAACAGCTGTTTTGCCCTTGGACACTTGACATGTGTGACTTGCTTTGCTGGTTGCATCTTGGCAATTTCAGAGGTTTATAAACTTAAGGCTGAGGGTGTTAAACCGCAGGACCATTAATATCGTAGAGAGGTAAATGCCTGGGATCTGTCTGCCTGGTCTCCATCGTCCTGTCGGAATTTTGCAACACTGCAAGAGTGATTACTGCGCAGGGCAGTCTAATCCGAGGACTTAATCACTTTTTTCAATTAGTGAGTAGTACTCCTCTGAACTGCTGCCAAGAGACAAAGGAGCCGTTTCATCCACCTCGCTTCCGAGGCATTAGCAAAGCAAGGTCGAGGTAGAATTAAATCAAGCTAGCCTGCAATGGAGAAAGTTACACACTTCTATGTGAATGGTTTCCCACTTCACTGGCTGAGAAGGCCATAGCTTGACAGAGTAGGAAATTTAACTATTTAAGACCCACCTCCTTTGCTTAATCATTTATCCATTTCAGGTCGGATCGTGGTTCAGTTCAGATCAATTATTAAGACTAGTTGCATCAGCATTGTCAAAATGGATCTCGGGTTTTACATTTGTAATGACATGGAGACTCTGCTCTATTCACAGAAGTGATTTCAGTGAATGGGGGGGCTTTGGGGTGCGACGGTTCCCTGAGTAAGGGGAATTTAAGGAAACGATGAATTGTAAAATATTGTGATATTGCTTTGTGTTCAGTATTTACCAAGAGTTGTTTTGTGGTCAAAAAAGGCTTTTACTCTGAAAAAACCCAGAAAGGAATGTCAAAGATTTTTTTTCCAAGTAAAAACTAGTTATTATTGCTTGAGGTTTCTCTATAATGCTCTTGACACTTTAACTTATGTTGGGATGTAGGTCATGTTATTGTAATCAAAAGTCTCATAACTAGTCTGCTGCATTTCCCTGAAATAACTGAGCTCAAGGTTTTTTACCTGAAGCATCTGTGTGGTTTCAAATGTAGCTCAAATGGGAGTCCCTTGTACACTGTGTCAACAGCAGAGTAGAGGAAATTCCAGATCTTGGTTCTCTATTTTCAAAATTTTTTTGTTATCCTAAACTCACCTTGACGGAAATTGGCACCATACAGGTTGATGTAATTTTAGAATCGGTTCACTTGAAAACTGAAGGGTTCCTGCTGTTTTGAATGGACGTGTTTGGCACCGTACGGAAATGTGACCCGCTCATTACGCAGTGCAGAAATGTGTCCTGCTGGGTCTGTAGTCAGTGGCCAGATCCCTACCGCTCACAATGGTGACTGAGGATAACCTTCACGTGCTCCCATGGACTACCTTAGCGGACGAACTGGTGACTCTGCGTTTTTCTGAAACCATTTTGCTCTGCATTTCTGAGAATATTGAGTTTGACTAAAGTCGCAAAACCTCTTTAATTATCATACAATATTGCAAACCCCCAATTTTAAATTCGATTCAAAACATTTAATCTGCTCCTCTTGTGATTTTTCACATTTGTTGTGTAATCATATACAAAGTCCTGTGGGCAAATGAATGAACGCTTGATCTTTACAGACTTGACATGTCAGAATGGCTTTGTGTCACACTTCTGAGTTTTCACTGTATGTGGTTTAACGCGGGGGGGGGGGGGGGGGGGGGGGGGGGGGGGGGGGGGGGGGGGGGGGGGGG
>JAOVYW010000093.1:586281-598904 GCA_025775045.1 Hiodon tergisus | reverse complement strand
TGTGTGTGTGTGTGTGTGTGTGTGTGTGTGTGTATATATATATATGATATGGTTTATATTTAAGGTTATTTCATTGATAATTTGCTAACAGATGTTCTGTAATCCCCAGTCAAAATGACATATCTTTTGCAGCATAAATTTGGATGTATATTTTTCCTTCATCTCACTTATTTTAAAGTTTAATTTGAATGTTTCTACTCAATTGGCTTTTAACCATCCAATGTCTTTCATTATCCACATGTGCTATTCCGTTTTGCACTGTGCATGATTAAATCATTAGTTGATTAATCGACCTGATTAATCTCTTAATCGGTGCTGCCCTAAAGTAAAGTTATTTCTGAGCGACGATGATGGAATGCTAACATTCTTCTCAGTACCACATCGCTGTCGGTGTAAAGGTAAGGGTTAGGGTTATGGTATCATTCATTTTCTGAGGACTTCAGGGACCAAATTTCCCTTCTTTGTATACGTTTAAAATCATTTAGATCTTTTTCTTTGAATGAGTTAGGCTCCGAAAGTTTATGGAAAATAGTTATTTCCTGTTGACTGACATCTAGTCGTCTTCTCACTTCGTCCACCCATTGTATTTGTAGAGATGACTGAAGTAGAATCCGGAGATGTAAATGAAGGGTTTACCAAGAGGGGGAATAAAGCATTTTAGCCGCTCATGTGAGCCAATGTTAGAAATGTTTAGGTAAAAAAGAAACCAAGTTTTAAGTCTGTGTCTGTCCCCTTTTGGGAGAAAACGATACAGAGAAGGGCATGAGCAAGATTAAAAGTCAAACTGCAAATTGGTTTAGTAAAGTTTATAACTGATCATCCGAGCCAGAGTTGATTTGACATTGCTGAATTCAGTGCTGTGTACAACCAGGTGAAGTTAAGATTTAATCATTTTAAAATACCGGGTGCTGAAAATCTATTCATCCTCTCAAAGGTTGTAAACCTTGTTACGCACGTCCTTTAACACAAGGACTGACTCAAAAAAGTTGTGTTTAGTAGTGTAGTTTAAACTTATGAGTTGGGAAGTGCTTACATGGCAATGATAATCAATATCAAAATTGCCAAATGAGTTGATGTATGTCTATGTATAAGGTGACATGAGAAAGCGTTACGATTCAAATACAAATATTATAGTTTACAGTGAGAGTGATATTGCATGATCCTCACAGCATGCTTACCTTAGAAATGCACTGAATACATATTAAATCTTATACTATTTCTAGTTTAATAGTTTGGATAACTAACGCTGTTTTTACAGTAACAGTCAAGATCAATGTTTGCATGCAGGTGCTGCAGAATTTTAAGCTTCTTAGCAGTAGTCAGATTTAAACGCATCTTTAATTACTTACTGTAGTTTGGCTTTATTTACTTGATTGCTGAACAGTGGAATTTATTTACTTGATTTCTGATGTGCCAGAATTGTTTGTATAATTCTACATATTCCCTAATCAATGAACCGGTCCTTTGTTGTTATATTTAGCTCAAATGAATTTCTTTCATTGTCAATTGTAGTTAGTCATGTGTGTATATATGTATATATATATTTATAAACTGTTATGTTTTGTGTATCATATTCTCTATGGAAACACAGTTAAGCAGTCTGTTATGTGTGATTATACCAATATTATCTTTAATACTATTATGGTTCTGAGTGATTCTCAATTCTCCAACTCTTTTTTTCTTTCCTTTTTTGTCAACTTTCTGCGTTGACAGAGCATCTTGGGATTGAATTTATGGGTATGGTTTGCGCATTCCTCCTAGTTTGCAGATGTAGGAGTAGAGCTTGAGCCTGTCCTTCAGTTACAGCAAGTTTCTTTGTGCTAATGAAGGGATCATACAGCCATAACGAATGTTCACAATGTTCACACCTCAGGCTGACATAGCTGAAACCAAACAGAGCCGGTATGCCATCGGCTGATTGAAGTGCCGAGCTTCGCCATGGCGCCCAAACGCATAATAATGTGACGGAAGCTGTAATGCGGCCTGCTAATGAAGCCTTCAGCTCTCAGTGTGTGGAAGACAAAAGGGCAGCTTCAGAAAAATCACTGCGCCCTCACACAGACTCCGATCATAGTGGGCTCTTAAAGCAGACATTCACGCCACGCAGTCTCACACACACTCACACACACACACACACACACACACACACTCTCACACACACACACACACACACACACACACACACACACACCAAACTTCAGGATGTGTCTGGAGAGTCTCAGTGGTTATGCTGTATGGACAGATCCCTTCAGCCTTTTGCCCTGCATCCTTCTCCCTCTGCTGTGTCCATCCAGTCTAAAGCATGTAGCCAGTGTTCAGGTTTTCCCCCCAGCTTTATTATTTCTTTATTTCTCTCCTCTTCCTCTTCCTCTTTCTCCTCACTTTTTAATCGTAGTCTTAAACCCTGTGATTCTAAGTGGCCCTGTTTTGGTCATTGCTCCTCTGTGATCATTCCCCCCCCCCCCCTTTTATTTATCTAAAGTAATGGCCATCTCCTTTGGTTGGCCTCTACTTCAATTTCTCATTTAAAGTAATATTTGTAGCTGGGTTTGTTCACAGGATCTGTGCAGCTCTACTGATACTGGGCATTAGAGATGGGACGCAAAAAGTTTTTGCACGTTATTGCACGTTGCATAACAGTGTCCAAAATCATTTGTAAACCTTAATGATATGCAAATAAATTCTTATTAGACTAAAAATGAAATGATGAAATTTTATTACCGTATTACAATCTGGAAGCTATATGTCGATTTTATAATTTTTTTTTATTCTACACATTTAATTCTGTGAACAGATCTCTGAACTGTGTTTTTAAAGTGTGAATTTATTAAATGTACATTGATTGGAATAATTAAATAGCAGTATGCAACTACATTTGGAGCTACCTCAATGTATGTTGTTATTAATGCTGGACATGGTTTACTGAAACTCGCCTCAAGAATTAACAGCTAATTTCCTCTAGTGAACAGAAACATTGATTGATTGATTGATTGATTGATTGATTGATACAAAAATATTAAATATTAAAAATGCTCCTACTGAGTTGCAAGGGGTAAGCAATAAATTATGATTCATATTAATCTCAATTCTCATAAAATCTAGCTGAACATCCAGAAGAAACATCCTTCATCCTTCTGTCCGGAAGTACTTAATATGACCTGTTGAGTTTCAGTAAATGATGTCCAATAATTATATATTTTAACATAATCTATTAATACTTATGAGTTCATGTTTGCGTTAATGTTGTTTTTCGTTTGAATGCTTGCATGTTTATTGTGCAGCTCTATACGAGTTTAAGAATGCTTGTTTTTTTCTTCCAGAAGCAGAGGAGCTGTATCAGAAACGTGTGCTCACCATAACAGGCATCTGCATTGCACTCCTGGTAGTTGGCATCATGTGTGTCGTTGCCTACTGCAAAACAAAGTAATTCACCTTTATGCTGTTGTCCTTACAGTTCATTCGAAACGAAAACAAGTATTATTATTTGTAAAACTTGTAAACAAATATGGTTTCAAGATTGCCAAATGGGGTAATATCTCCATCCCATAAGATGCAGTTTATTTATTTATTAAGTTATTATTATCTGCTGAAACAAAAACAGAAGGTATTTCAGTACAGTAATGAAAATGTGGCCCATGCAGGAAGCAGAGGAAGAAGCTTCACGACCGCCTGAGGCAGAGCCTGAGAACCGAGCGCCACACCATGGCCAGCATGGCCAATGGGCCTCAGGTCTTCCACCCACCCCGTGATAACGTCCAGCTCGTAAATGTAAGATTACCCCCAGTGTGTGTGTCATTCAGTCAGCCTTTTGCACATCGTATCCACAATGCTCTTTATTTAGGCTGTTCACTGTGCCCCCCAACATAAACGGTCATTTGTGTTATTTCAAAACTAAATGTACCTGGTCACAGCGTATTATGCAATTGGATAATAAATATTGTACATGTATAAAAATGTAGTTTTAGCTTTTGTGGGTATTTCGGTGGTGTGGTATTGATATTGTAAAACTTTCAGGCCCTTTTGCTTCGACGTTACATCCTCATAGCGCACCAGACATCAAACAGTTTTTGTGAATTGCAGCGGTTAAGAATAGGGAAAAACAGCGTAATACTTTGTCCATTGTATCGGAATGGGTTGAAAATTGACTGTATTGTTTATTGTAACCAAGTATTTCCTCTTTCAGCAATATGTGTCGAAAAACTCCATGTCTGCGGAGCACATCATTGAGAAGGAAACAGAAACGTCATTCTCCACAAGCCAGTGCACGCTGTCAGCTCACCACTCCACCACCATAACTCACACATCGAGCCAGAGGTACCTATCGGTCGTGGAGGCTTAACCAGGCTTTACATAAAAATTAATTTAAAAACTCTTTTGACAATGATGGCAGGTCATTTTTATCAGTGACATATGGCAGCACAGCAAGAGCACTCAGCACCTGGTGCTAAGAGAGAGGAGGCAGCCTGGGTTCTGTGCCGAGCTCCCGTTTGCGGGTGAAACTCGCGTGCTTGTGGCACAAACTGCAGAAGTTCAATCCCCAGCATGGGCTGCTCATCTTGCTCCCCACGGGAGACTCGCCGTGCTCTTATATGAATGCTCTCTCTTCTGATGCTTTCATTTTTAATAGCCGTCGGAAGGCATTACTGTATGCTTCTTTCAGCCGGCTTTAAGGTCATGAGATTAGCCACCACCTTTATCCCGCAAACTGAATATGAAAGGCAAATCGTCTTTACGGGATTTTGGCTTTCTTTTCCCACATTTAGTTTTTAGTCTGGTAGTTTAAGTTGAAGTAACTACTGTTTCTGTGCAGCTCGAATAGTCATAGTCAGCTAACTGATAAAAATAAATGAATTGGACTAAATTGAATTATTGTGTGAATGTTAATATTGCTATAGATACATTTATGTTAAATACAAATTTTAATATTTTTTAATGTAGTAAAGCTTTGTTAAATCTGGATTGAGTTAAATTTTCTCGTCAATGTATTTAAACTTCCCACGCTCATCCTCTCCTAGCTGGAGTGACGGGTTAGGTGAGAGTGTCCCGTCTGACTGCCACTCAGTCCTGGTGAGGCCTTCAGCAGAGAACAGCAAACACGCCACTCCTTCCAGCCGCCGGGAGCGCCTCAACGCCACTGGCTGTTCCCGGGACCTGAGCGCCTTGAACAACTCCCGGAACACTCCCAACTCCTTCAAGGATTCTCCGTACAGTGAAAAGTAAGACCTCTGTGGTGATGGTGGGCATTCAATGACAGGGCATTCCAAGTTACAACTGTTCTGTCTTTGATGTGTCTTTGGTCTATTTACATGCAGTTGAAAACCAAAACAGCTTTCCGGTTTGAAAATAACAAACCAATGCCATCAAAATCTGCTGTTTTGTTGTCTCTTTTAAAGTATTTTTAAAATGACAGTACATGAGTGTGATCCAGTTAACCAAACCACACTCGGGTGTACCAACAGGCTGCCTGTCCATCTAGGCCAGCTTAGGCAAGTCCCTAGTGCTGCCTATATTTGGGGGATAGGTCTCCAGGCTGAGTGCCACAAGAGCCTTATATTATGTAGGGGAAAAAAGTAGTTCTTTACCAGCTATTACCAGAATTTTTTACAAATGCATGAATGGAAAATGGCCAAACTATAGAAAGTCGTTTTTTGTATTGTATGTTAAATATTTATGTAGAAAAAAATATATAACCCCTACCTACTCAGCTTTTCTGATCCAGAAAATGATCTCTCTTTTAATTTCGGAAAAATAAATGATGTTTTCCCTGATTAGATTTGGATATACTGTATTTTCCAACATACATTACACACAGGTCTTGTAATGATGCAAATGGTGGGAAAACCAAAAAAAAGTGCAAAACCTGAAACCAATCTAGGTTCGCATGTTATGCGTACATACAAAGCATTACCAAAGTGGTATTCATTTTTATTTAATATGCTGTGATGATAGTTTTCCACTTCTGTAGAAAATTTCATGAATGATGGCTTACTCTTCCTCTTTTAAAGGTATGTTTCAGCCATGACAACCCCAAATCGTATGTCTCCGGTGGAGCCAATCTCCCCACTGTCCCCAAAGTCCCCAAAATCTCCCCCCTCCGAGATGTCCCCGCCCCTTTCAAGCCTGACCATATCAGTGCCCTCGGTCGCTGTCAGCCCACAGGGCGAGGAAGAGCGGCCCCTGCTGTTCTCCACCCCCCCTCGACTACGGGAAAAACAGCGACTGGACCACGGCCACTCGCATAGCGACCAATACCAGCGCAACTCTGCCCACTACAACCACGGTCAAACCCACAGCCCCCCGCCCAGCCCCCAGAGAACAGCGGAGGAGGACGAGTATGAGACAACGCAGGAATACGAGACGGCCGCCCCCCAGCCTTCAAAGAAACTCGCCAATGGCCAACGGGCCAAAAGAACAAAGCCCAATGACCATGTCGTCCAGAAGCTTGAGTCCAATAGTGACAGCAGCTCGGAAAGCAGCAGCTCGGAGAGCGAAACTGAAGACGAGCGAGTCGGTGAAGACACGCCCTTCCTCAGCATACAGAACCCCTTAGCTGCCAGCCTGGAGTCTGCTCCCACCTTCAGGCCCGCCGACAGCAGCAGGACTAACCCAGGACTCAGGCTTTCCACACAAGAGGATTTGCAAGCAAGGTTATCGAACGTAATGGCGAATCAAGATCCAATTGCTGTATAAAGTGAAAATATAACAATGCTGAATACTTAGGTCCAGAAAAAAAACTACAGAGTCACCACTAAACCTTTATTTTATATAAATTAAGTATTTGAGGGAAATAATTTAAAAAAAATAAAACTTTTATTTTAGCGAAGTAGTAAATAAAGTCTTTTATAAATTAAAATGTGTGAAAATGTGTACGTGTCATGGAAGAAAGTGCCATACACTAGTATGTAGCAAAGGTCACAGTATTTCAATGGAGAAAATATCAATGGTGCCTTTATTTTCAGTTCTGTGAAAATTGGAAAACCACATTTTGACAATGGGCCATATATTCAATAATAATAATAATAATAATAATAACTAATAATAATAAGAATTCCATTTGGTTGAATATTTTTATTTTTCAATTTGATTGAATTCAACTTCAATTTCATTGAACGTTAACTCTCTAAACTCTAAAAACAGTAATTTAAAATGGATAATCTTTTATTTATATCGATGAAAATACTTTCTTTAGATGGTGTGTGCATGCACAAATTTATTGGAAAAGGCAAAGAAAAACTTAATTTCTATAAATGTCTGTTTCGGCATTGTATTGTTTTATTATTCAGCAAGCATTGTTTTATTAATATGTTATACATTCTAGGACAGTCAAACGTCCTAAAGCTCTATTGCGAGGACACTCAATCCTGGTCCTTGCAGCTGAAGTGTCTGCGGTTTTTGAGCTACCTTTCAATTGGCGTCTGATTTACAAAATGTACAATAATGACTCCAATTAAACAATTAAAAGGTGGAACGAACTCCCACTGACACTTGCGGCCCACAAATACAAGGGTTGAATATCCATGATATATTATAATCATATTCTTCAAAAGAAGTGACATTATTACAGGACTCTTCCTCTTATAATGACTTTCCTGTACATACTGGTTTATTGAAACATAAATTATTTTATTTTTATTTAAAATGTATGTATGATTGAATATATGGCTCACTAATTCAAAGTGTTTCTGCACATCCATCAATTTTTAAGTAATGCATTGTGGGGATTAATATCATAGCACCAGTTATTGACAGTTAATCTATAGCTAAGTGGTTTTGCGTATGTTTTTACCACATTCACTTAAGAAACCATGTGAAATATAACATTACCTAAAGTGTTCTTTTGTGTTTTTTTTCATTTTCCGTTTCATGTCTCTGTAAGAATCATTCTGTGTAATAAGAAACATTGTGTAGTCGTTAGGCTAACTTCTAAAGTGAAGAATTAGGCATCGCATTTGTGGATTGATCATTCTTACCTGAACCAAAATCACACTTCACCAAAAAGAATAAATCAATAAAGTGAACGTGTGTATATTTACATGAGAATATATATATATATATATATATATATATATATATTCCTCCTCAGTTACGTACATTTTTGGGGTTGCTGCTGGTGTTCAATTGTGTATTTAGAAGTGCATAATTTTTGCAGTCTCATTGTCTCCATTGTATACATTGCCTTTAGGACCACATAGAAAATTGTTCTAAGGGTTTATTATGACCTTTGCTTATTTCTTATAACAAAATTATGCTAGTCTTTTCTTATCAGCAAATGGGGCCCTCAAAGATTAACAATGATGACTATTTATTTTATTTATTTATTTATGTATTTATTTATTTTTTGGGCCTTGCATATAAGCAAACAATTATATTCCATATTTTAATCAACAAAGTTTTATATATTGAGTTTATATGAAAAGATTTATTTTGTTTTAGTTTTGTTCAAGCGGGAGGGTCAAAAGAAAGTGTTTTATGTCCAGTTTTACACATTTTGTCAATGAGAATAATTAAAATTCCATTCCATTTATGTTAAGTTCTACAACCATGAAAATGTGAGCCGGAGAAATCCTGCATGTTTGACTTGACGTGAAAACTTGTTGAGTTTATATTTTTGTTAAACCATTTTTGTTACATGTATAACATAGAAGAAACATACCCCATGATGCATTGCTTTCAACCTGAGGTTTTTATTTATGTAAATATCCCTACTTTGGATTCAAACTGAAACATTAAACCCAGTGTCTTGTGTTTATCGGCCTCCCACCATCTCATAGCCTTTGTGTCTCTTTCTCCTGATTCATGACACATATGCAAGCACATTTTATTATCCATTGTGGGGTTTTTTCATCTTTTTTAGAGAACGTTATTTGCTTACTTTAATATCCAGCATTTAATTCAACCGAATGGCAAATTAAGGAAATGCAGGGGAGGCGTGCATTATGGCGTTCGTACATGCATGTACACTGAGGGCTGAATGCATGCATGCATCGCACAAGGGGAATGTATGCATGGTCGAGGATCATTTAAAAAGCCATCACTATGGTGACACTGTAGAAAACCGTTTTTTTTATTACAATTCTCATTCTGAAACTCATTAAAGATATACTAATTTCAGTTTTTATTGTGTGGCATATGCTGTATAGTAGTCGGAGTACGTTTCACCTCATTACAAGGATGTATAAATCATTCAATCTCTTTTGCTCTTTTGTGTCACCTTGATCAGTACTTAAGCTGCTCTGCATTGGGGACACCATTTAGTATACTGAAACGGTCTTGACTTATAATTTTGTCCCTTCAGTTGACAATAAAATTATTCAAGCTGTAGAGTTTTTTTTTTATGAAGACATAAAAAAATGAAGTCAATTTTGTTTTCATGTAAGTTGAGCAAGAATGGGCACCCGACATTACTTCCATGTCAGTCGTTTTCTAAATGGTTTGAAGGCTCAAAATAAGCTGGAAAAAAGGATGTGTTAAAGACCATAGCTGCTTGGTACAAGTAATACACTAATTATTTTTGACAATCACAAAGGAAATATTTCATTTATATGTTCACATATAGCTGAAATTTTCAAGGTTGCCTTGTATGGAATGGATTTTCCATCAAGTAAACTTTCCTTTCCCTTTAGTTTGTTGCAATGTGAAATAATACTCAGTGCTTAATTAAAATAACAGCAGAAACTGTATGGGGTAAACCCGGAATATTTTAAGAGCATTACATGGCTGAAGCGATGAAAATTATTCTTAAAAACAGTCATGCAAATTGATAAACTAAACCTTAGGTTACCAATTCATTTTAATTTTTAAACATTTTAAAACTATGCTAGAAAAACATGTGAGACCAGAAGTAGTTTATAAAAACGATTTGCCATGCCTCTTGTTATGCACTAATAATACATAAACTCAAGATATTATCCTTCCTTAATATAGAATATATTTCTGAATCTGATTATTAAATAGTATGCTAGCTTCTGTTTTAACAAGAACATCAAACATAACATGTGGAAAACAATACAACTACAGTAGACTACATTACTGTTTCTTGATGAATCCAGGAATAAAAATCAAAACATCTGAAATATATCTAAAATGATTTTATAATTGAAAAATAAATGGTGATTGGATAAACCCTTTACACAATAGGTTTGGTACACTTTTCACTGACCATGTTCTGTGTATTCTGATCTTCACCCTCTGTCATGAAAAAAAAATTAAGCCAATTTATTCATTAGGCCAAGTCACCCCATTTGGCCGTCTGGCTGTCTCCAGGATGTGAGAGCCTGTGAACTTAAACCGTGCTGTGAGCGTAGTCGATGGTATCAAGCTTATATATAGCCAGCCATTTCCACTTCAGATTTCTTATTCTGTCTAGTTATTGCCAAGCAATCTGAAAAGTACAGCAATTGATATTTGGTCACAAAAAGTATCAATAACATAAATTTAAAAAACATCGTCCCGTCCTGGGTGTATCACTGCCTTGCGCCCTATGCCTGCCGGGATCAGCTCTGGCGTCCCAGCGACCCTCACCAGGATTAGTGGTTTCGAAATGACGGATGGATGGATGGAAAAAAACATTTTTTTTAGCAAAGATAATAAACAACCCACAGAAACAAATGTAATCAAATGCAATATGATTTCTTTAACAATTTCCATTTTATTTTGTGATGGATTGGTGATGTGTTAGTGAGAAAATTATTTCCTTCTTGTTATACACAGACTGACGTTATCATTTATATTTTTGTTTAATGGAATTTTAAACTGCTATGAAACAGACCTATTGTCAGAACTAAGAACTACCATATATATGAATGTTTTGTACTGACAGTAGAATTAATATGTATTGAAATTCCCCATTCCCCTCTTTGTTTGCAAACTTTTTTAAACCTCTTGTGTAAAATTTGCCTGAAGTTCTCACGTATGGCTTTCGATACTATGTTATGTTATATTACAATAATCACATGATTTTTTTCTCAGATGTATTCCAACATGCTTATTTTGCCGTCTTATAAAAATAATTGAATTTGAAGATTTGTAAATTATTATTATTATTATTATTATTATTATTATCGTCATCATCATTAAAGTTCATGATCCAGTTTATATATTAATATTAACAGTAAATGGAAGCTCCGTAAGATTTAAAATATTTGAAAGGCCATTTGATGCACATAAAAAATAAAAAAAACATCCAGTTGTGAAATGGGCTGATCATTAAGTATCGTTTCAATCATGAAATGGTGTTGATAAATTATCAAAAACTGTTGAGTTTCCAAATTTAAATTCTCATTATGTATTTATTAAATTTATTCTTCATTAATTTAGTAGGCTGAGTGGGGCTCATTTTATCTTTTAAATTTACACAGAAGTTCCTATCATTAGGCCCAATAAAAGTAGTTTTTTTCAATTTTTATTTTTTCCATTTTAAAATCAGAAATGAAAAACATGCCCTCATAGTAACTTATACGCCTACACACAGGTCACCACATAAAGAAACTGCTTTGACAGTTTGGTGAATAAGAGTAGGTAGCAGGTACTGCACCTATGCAAAGGCATGGTTCTGTACGTCATTGACAGTAGAACCAGGGGTGACTCTCTCACATACAGCTCAGTGATAGGAATTAGTAAATCATGAAAACACACAAAAAATACTTTGCTTAGGCTACAATTGATGTGAAACTTAATGTGTTTTACCGTTTGGCAAATTTAATGTTAATTTGCAAATCTCAATTATGTTAGCTAACATTGACTACACTATTTACAGATAGCAGTGTTACTTTTTGTTAGCAAATTCGCAATATAGCAAAGTCTGTGTGAGCTGGACGATCTTTATCATACAGTGCTAAGCATTGTCTTGAAATACTACAAATAGTTTTTCTCAGCAAACAAAGCTAATAGATGTTAAAATTACAAGATTGTCAATTGGCCCTGTGTGCAATTTTATACATTATTAATTGGAAATAAATATTTGTTCTTTTTGCAAGAAATATGATGTTTAATACACACATATAAATGAAAAATAAAACATAAGTATATAATAAATACTATAAAGGGAGATTTTAAAATAAATAAATAAATAAACAAAATCAATATTTGGTGTGACCACCCATCTATTCTCTTAGGTATACTGTCATACAGTTTTAAAAGACAATCGGCAGGTAGATTGAACTTTCCACAGTTCTAACGACTTTGACCATCTCACTTGCTTCTGTCTGTCCAGGTAATCCCAGACAGCCTTAATGATCTTGAGATCATGGCTCTCTGGAGCCCATACCATCTGTGGCAGAAATCCTTGTTCTTCTTTCAGTAAATTAATGATTGGACATTGAAAAAATACATTTTTATAAAACTGTATGTACTTTCATTCTATTCTAACATTAGCTGGCTAAGTTAAAGCACATTGCCTCCTATTGCAGTTTGCTATGTTATCTGCTAGAAGTTGACTGTGAAAGCTATAATTTAATGTTTGACAGATAAAAGGAACACAAACCGTTAACTATTAGGTTTACCTGCTATTCATTAGCTTGACAAATCCAGCTTATCAGTGACACATTTTAAAACATGTTATCTGGAAGTTTTCATAGTTCTACAGAACCGGTATTGGGCTATGCAAACAGAATACTCCATATTTA